>JAOTNS010000428.1:0-42769 GCA_028476615.1 Culter alburnus
CACAGCAGAATTATGAATTGCCGACAGGTCCAGATATTTAGCATGCCAAATATCTCACGGGCGTCGGCGACTCATCTGTGATTCTCTCAGATCGCGTCTTTGCTCATTCACACTGCGTGATTGTCACTCGCGTGGACGAGCACCGATTTGCCTGTGATTTCGGGCATTTGTCGGCGATTTCTCAAAACCTGTCGGCGAGCCAAAATCGGGGCTAAAATCGTGCAGTCTGAACTCAGCTTAAGGCAAAATCACAATCAGGATTATAAGCATCATGATTAAAAAAAAAAATTGTCTTTCTAACCGTTGATTTCCTTGAGCATTAAATATAATTTACTATGAAAAAATAAAAGTCAAAAGTTTGGACACGGTAAGATTTTTAATGTTTTTAAAAGCAGTTTCGTCTGCTCACCAAGGCTGCATTAATTTAATTAAAAATACAGTAAAAACAGTAATATTGTGAAATATTATTACAATTTAAAATAACTGTTTTCTGTTTGAATATATTTTATAAAGTAATGTATTCCAGTGATCAAAGCTGAATTTTCAGCATCATTACTCCAGTCTTCAGTGTCACATGATCCTTCAGAAATCATTCTAATATGCTGATCTGCTGCTCAAGAAACATTTATAATTATTATCATTGTTGAAAACAGTTGTGTTTTTTCAGGATTCCTTGATGAATAGAAAGTTCAAAAGAACAGCATTTATCTGAAATACAAAGCTTCTGTAGCATTATACACTACCATTCAAAAGTTTGGGGTCAGTAAGAATTATTTAAATTTTTTTGAAAAGAAAGAAATCAATACTTTTATTCAGCAAGGACACATTGATCAAAAGTGACAGTAATGTTACAAACAATTACATTTAAAATAAACACTGTTCTTTTGAACTTTCTATTCTATTCATTCATTCCAATAATATTTCACAATATTACTGTTTTTACTGTATTTTTAATTAAATAAATGCAGCCTTGGTGAGCAGACGAAACTGCTTTTAAAAACATTAAAAATCTTACCATGTCCAAACTTTTGACTGGTAGTGTATATATATATATATATATATAACTTTGTTACTATATGCTTATTTCATGATATATTTAATTTTATATAACAACTTAAAATATTTGTATATAATTGCGAGATATAAAGTCAGAATTGGGTGATATAAAGTCAGAACGCTGCTGCCTGCTGTCTGACCTGCTGTCTGACCTACGCTCGGAGCTTCGTGGAGTTTATCCTAAATCCTTCTCTTTATTCCTATTCACATAATATAACTTTCTTATTTTTCACTAGATTACTTAACCTATTGCATAGTATTACTAAACGGAACGATTTATTACTAGCAATCCACCAGCGTAATCACCTAGTGTTAGCCATAGCCCGCTAGCCTGCTAGCTACCGTCTACTTTCTTTTTTCCTCTAAACCAACCTTCCTTGTCGATTAAATGGCGGATTTATCCGATGTATGTTATTCTGATCTGTCCTCGCCAGATCGGGAAGCTGTGGAGACGTTGCTGCCCGGCATTCATCGATCCACCGCGAGGTACAGCGTCCCGCACATCACCCTCGCCCCAGGCACCGGCAAGCGACCGAGACATCCAGCCAGCGAGTCCCGTGTGCGTTGCAGTTTTTCGGACGGCGTTCATCAAACACACGGTCAGTCATGTCCGACGATTATCATGTGTATTAAATGCACATGTACAGCTTAGCTCTTTCTGTCAGCAGTGAGACTTACACATGTGATAAATGCAGGGATATTGTCAGGCTGACAGAGAGAATCTCAGAATTAGAGACACGCATCCAAACTTTAATTGAGGATAGTGAGAATGAAAGGGCCTTAGATACTGCTTTGGATGCGACTAGCCTAGTAAACACTGCACATTCGGTTCCGGTTGTAGAAGCCACGCAGCAGGCTAACTGGGTGACTGTGAGGCGGCATAATGGCAAGAACAAACACCACTCTTCCGTTCCGATTAGAACATCAAACAGGTTCTCCCCACTCAGTGACGCACCCACTGAGAATCCTGTTGAAAGTGCCCTAGTTATTGGCGATTCTATTACACGGAACGTGAAAATAGAGACACCAGCCACCATAGTCACATGTTTGCCGGGGGCCAGAGCACCTGACATCAAAGCAAATTTAAAAGTGCTGGCTAATGCTAAACGTAAATATTCTAAAATCATTATCCACGTCGGCACAAATGATGTTCGACTTCGCCAGTCGGAGATCACTAAAATTAACATTAAAGAGGTGTGTGAACTCGCAAATTCAATGTCAGCAGAAGTAATTTGTTCTGGCCCTCTTCCTGTTCGTCGGAGTGATGAGATAGTTAGCAGGTTATCATCACTCAATGGCTGGCTGTCTAAGTGGTGTCCGCAGAATAATATAGGTTTCATAGACAATTGGAAAAGCTTTTGGGGCAGACCTGATCTGTTGAAAAGAGATGGTATTCATCCTCCCGGGATGGTGCTGCTCTTCTATCTAGAAATTTGGCAAATAGTCTTAGAGCTGAAACATGACAAACCAGGGCCCAGATCAGGACGCAGACAAACTGGCTAAACCGACCGTCTGCTAGCCGCCTCACGTCACAGAACTCAGATAAATTCACAGCACATAGAAACACTTTCACCTAGATATTATCACATAGAGACTGTGTCTGTACCTCGAACTAGTAAATACAAAAAATTTCCGAAACCTTTTAAGGGTAAAAATTTAATTGATGTTCAAAAAATGAAAATCACAGATAAATCAGATAAACAAATGATAAAGCTTGGGTTACTGAATATTAGATCTATTCTTCAAAAGCACTTATTGTAAATGAAATTATCACAGACAATAAACTAGACTTGCTGTGTTTGACAGAAACCTGGCTAAAACCAGACGATTACATTACTTTAAATGAATCTAGTCCTCAAGGTTATGATTATCGACACAATCCTCGACAGAAAGGCAAAGGGGAGGTGTTGCTGTAATTTATAGTAATATATTCAGAATCATTCAAAAGAATTTCAAATATAATTCCTTTGAAGTGATGGTGCTTTATGTAACATTATGTAAGTTGACATTTGTGCTGGCTACTGTATACAGGCCACCAGGGCACCATACTGACTTTATCAAAGAATTTGCTGATTTTCTATCAGAGTTAGTACTAGCTGCGGATAAAGTCCTTGTTGTTGGTGATTTTAATATCCATGTAGATAATAACAAAGACGCATTTGGATTGGCATTTGCAGACATTTTAAACTCTATTGGAGTTAGACAACACGTGTCAGGACCCACTCATTATCGTAATCATACCCTAGATCTAATACTGTCGCATGGAATTGATATTGATGCTGTTGAAATTCTACAGCAGAGCGATGATATATCAGATCATTATTTAGTCTCGTGTATAATACAATAGCCAAGGCTACAAAACCACCACCCAGCCATAAATATGTAGAACCATCACGTCTACCACTAAAGATTACTTTATAAATAATCTCCCCGAGCAGTTTCATCGCCTTAGTATACCTGATAACTTAGAAGAACTCGATGCTGCAACAGAAACTATTGGCTCTCTCTTTTCCAGCACATTAGATGCAGTCGCTCCTTTACGTCTAAAGAAGATTAAGGAAACTAATCCAACGCCGTGGTATGATGAGCACACTCGGGCTCTAAAACGAGCTGTGAGAAAAGCTGAACGTAGTTGGAAGAAAACAAAACTAGAAGTTTTTCGCCTTTCGTGGAAAGAAAAAATGATTGAGTACAGAACGGCTATAAGAAATGCTAGATCTACTTATTTTTCAAATCTCTTAATAGAAAACAAACATAATCCTAGGTATTTATTTGACACAGTGGCTAAATTAACTAGAAACAGAGATTCAACTGCTGACGTTTCCATAGAGCACAGCAGTAATGACTTTATGAACTTCTTTACTTGCAAGATTGATAATATTAGAGAGAAAATTAAAAACATGCAACCGTCTACAGTTTCGCTTCAGACAGTGCACTGTAGTGTCCCTGAGGTAAAACTAGAATCATTCGCCGCTATAGGAGAGGAAGAATTATCTAAACTTATCAAATCATCAAAATCAACGACATGTATGTTAGACCCAATGCCGACTAAACTACTGAAAGAAATGCTTCCAGAGGTCGTAGGTCCACTTCTTGATATAATTAATTCATCGTTAACACTAGGATACGTGCCAAAAACCTTTAAGCAGGCTATTATTAAACCTCTTATTAAAAAACCTCAACTAGATCCGAGAGATTTAGTAAATTACAGGCCAATCTCGAATCTACCTTTTCTGTCAAAGATACTAGAAAAGGCAGTTTCAACACAACTGTGCTCCTTTTTAGAAAGAAATGGAATCTGTGAGGATTTCCAGTCAGGATTTAGACCATACCATAGTACTGAGACTGCTCTCGTTAGAGTTACAAACGATACTCCTATCATCCGATCGTGGCTGTATTTCTCTATTAGTGTTATTAGATCTCAGTGCTGCTTTTGACACTATCGATCACAACTTCTTTTAAAAAGACTTGAAAACTATATTGGCATTAGTGGAACTGCTTTGGCATGGTTCAAATCGTACTTATCTGACCGTTATCAGTCTGTAGTAGTAAATGAAGAGATGTCGTATCGATCACAGGTTCAATATGGAGTACCACAAGGCTCAGTACTAGGACCGTTGCTTTTCACTCTGTACATGCTGCCCTTAGGGAGATAATTAGGAAGCATGGTATTAGTTTTCACTGCTACGCTGACGATACTCAGCTCTATATTTCCTCGCGCCCTGACGAAACCTACAAATTCACAAAACTAACAGAATGCATAGCTGACATTAAAAACTGGATGACAAGAAATTTCTTATTAAATTCAGAAAAACTGATATCCTAATCTTTGGACCAAAAACTTCCTCACGAAAAAACCTTGAATACTCTCTAACACTTGACGGGTGCTCCATTAAACCTTCGTCCTCAGTTAGGAACCTGGGTGTGCTCTTTGATACCAATCTTCATTTGAAAGTCATGTTTCTAGTATCTGTAAAACCGCATTCTTCCATCTAAAAATATATCTAAATTACGACATATGCTCTCAATGACAAATGCGGAACAGTTGGTTCATGCATTCATGACCTCAAGACTAGATTATTGTAACGCTCTACTGGGTGGTTGTTCTGCTCGGCTTTTAAACAGACTACAGTTGGTCCAAAATGCGGCAGCTAGAGTTCTTACTAGAACCAGAAAGTATGACCATATTAGCCCAGTTCTGTCAACATTACATTGGCTCCCTATTAAACATCGTATAGATTTTAATTCTTGCTACTTACTTATAAAGCTCTAAATGGTTTAGCTCCCCAGTACCTAAGTGAGCTCTTAAGGCATTATAGTCCTTCACGTCTATTGCGATCTCAGAATTCAGGCCAGTTGATAATACCCAGAATATCAAAATCAACTGAAGGCGGCAGATCCTTTTCCTATTTAGCACCTAAACTCTGGAACAATCTTCCTAGCATTGTTCGGGAAGCAGACACACTCTGTCAGTTTAAATCTAGACTAAAAACACATCTCTTTGCTCTTGCATACACATAACACATTATCAATACATTAACATTTTTCAAATCCGTTAAAGGATTGTTACGCTGCAATAATTAGGTCGGCCGGAACTGAGAACATTTCCTATAACACTAGATATACCTGTACATCAGAATAAGAATGGCATCTACGCTAATATCTGTCTCTCTGCTTATCCTGAGGTTTGCCGGGGCTGGATCCAGGCCGTATCCAGATCAGATGGAGAACCTGTGTCTGGACCTGCCTACAATGTAGCCCAGGAGACAATGGGCCTACAGATCCAGTTCTGGCTGCATCTATAATTCTGATTTTTAATCCCCGTATCCGCTTACATATATTTATATATAATCTATTTTTAATCTCTATAATAAAATGTATAATTCAGATTTTGATCTCCATATCCATTTACATATAAATATATATCTTCCAAGGGGTTTTTTCCCTCCTAGGACTTTTTTCCCAGTGTTAGCACGCTGGGTTTTTCTCCTAGGGGGTTTTTTCCACCCCTGGGAGTCAGCCGACATTGGCTTAATGTAGCACCATCTTGTATATGTTACATATTACCACGCTTGTTTGTACAGCTTATTTTTAACCACTTCCCTTTTTTATGTGCTTCTAATATGTAAAGCTGCTTTGAAACAATTACCAATTGTAAAAGCGCTATATAAATAAATTTGACTTGACTTGACTTGACTATAATCTTTTTAACTTGATTATTTTGTTGTCATAATCGTTGGAAGCTGGTGCCTTCACACCAGACACAAATGAAGCATTAAGCGCGAGTGATTTACATGTTAAGTCAATGCAAAGATACGATAGACATCCTGCAGCGCAATTCGTGTAAATGGTGAGTTGAAAAATCTGAATAGAGCGAGCGGAGGCAGAAACCCGAAACAAAAATGGAGGACAAAATCATTGTCGCTGTATGTGGATACCCGGACCTGTACAATACATCTTCATACTTTTATAGAAACAGGAATAAAAAATATCTTTGTGGTGAGAAGGGCGGGCGAGAGCCGTGAGGGAACGGCGCGAGGCCAGAGACACGAGTGATAATGAGTTTCACCTGTGAGGCACACCAGCCTTGAGTCTCTCACAGAGGTGCTCCGGGAGCATAAAAGGAGGAGCAACGACGGTGAAGGACGAGAGAGGCCTGGACTTTATTTTATGTTTTATTATGTTTGTGTGTTACTTTCGTTTTGTTCTTTGTTTATTTTATATTAAAATTTATTGAATGTTCGCTGGTACCCGCCTCCTTCTTCCTGTACATACAAACTGTGTTACATTGGTGCCGAAACCCGGGAGGAAGGAGGGACATGCTGTCGAAGAGCCCTCGCTGCTGAGGGGATCGCGGTGCTGCGGAGTTTGGGCAGCGCGGGAGTGCCGTGAGGGAACGGTGCGAGGCCAGTGACACGAGTGATAATGAATTTCACCTGTGAGGCACACCAGCCTTGAGTCTCTCACAGAGGAGGAGCCATCGCTGGCCGCCAGGAGGTGGTCGAGGATCGGGCCGTCCACTGAGCATCCAGTGCCATCGCATGGAACCGCAAGGAAGAGCCTCTCGGCAGGCTGAGGACCGAGCGGCAGTGTGTCTGGGAACCAGACCCAGAATTTTTTTGTTCTTTTTCCTCTCTCCCCTCTCTCGGCCTGTCACTCCCCTTGCTTCCGTCTCCTTTCTCTCGTCTCGTCTGTCCTTACCCCCAGGTGCTGCGGCCGCCGAGACAGGCCCCCGGGGGGAGTAAGCAAGGATATATAGTGAGGATATATATATATATATATATATATACACGTATTGAGACTACAAGCTAGCTAAAGCCGACAAATTGAGCTTATTCGACGTATTTTACAACTACTTTCCCACTGACGAGTTGATGTGTTTATTCATAGAGTCTGAGGGACACATATTTTAAAGGAGAGGGCGAGCCTCTCTTGTGACGTGAATTTGCGTCTGTTGTGAAGTGAATTTCACGCGCGAATAAAGTGAGTAAACTCAAAATGTTCAAGCATCCAACTATGCGTGAATAGCGAGATTTACTCACGCAAGTCGCGACTGGTCTGAACGCCCCATAAATGGTAATTCATTCATTGTCCTTCATTAGGAGCTTCTGGATGTGGAGACGGACTCACTGGTGTATTGTCTTGACAGAACTCCGGCATGAATGGCGGCTCCGTATGCCACGGCCTCTATGGGGTTGATTCCTCTGGAAGGCTCTTTGCCGTTGAAGAACTCTTTTACCAGCTGCTGGATCTTGGGGATTCGAGTGGAGCCACCGACCAAGACAATCTCATCGATGTCAGACTTCTTTAGGCCAGAATCTTCCAGAACCTTCTGCACTGGTTTCATGGTGGAGCGAAACAAATCCTGCGAGGGGAAATGCAAAAACACAGGTTATTTTAGTATTGTTAATACAATATCATGTATTTATTAGGTGTGTAACGGTACTTGTATTCGTCCGACCCATACAGTATGGACATCGAAAACAGTCAGTCACAACAGGAAAAAGAGCAGAAGAAGAACAGTGCATATGCACATGACTTGAGCGCTTGAAAACAAAGTCCACTAGGTAGTGCACACGTGTCGAATGCATCTTTCTGTGCTCACAGACAAACCTACTTTGAAAATCTTGCGCTCACAACTGTGCATGAAACGGAGCGGAACGCAGAAAATCAAGGATACGAGGGTTGGGCTTAAGCTGCGAATTTTTAAATATTGTTTAAGTGGAGAAAATTATAACACTCCTAATGCACAAGTTTTATTTTTCATTTTCATTCCATTTATTTTGTAATTTTATAACTTGGGATGCTTGTTTAATACACTATAGGAGGCTGTACTGTACCAACTAGGGGACAAAATGTGGGGACTAGGTGGAGCAAACTGTGATTTGCACTACTGTCTGTTCAAAATAAAAATAAGAAACCTGTCTTGAGAAAGCCAAAATAATTTTTTTACAATTTAAACTTATTAGTACTAGTGCCTGCCTTTGGCAAAGCATCACTATTGTTCTCTTGCATACTTATTGTTATTCTACACAAACCTTTGGCGCGCTACTCCTCATGCAGTGTTTGTCATAGACCCATGGTTAACACTTTACAATAAGGTTCAATAGTTTACATTAGATAACTACATTAGTTAACATTAACTAATAATGAACTGCATTTATACATCATTCATTAATCTTTATTAATGTTAATTTTGACATTTACTAATACATAATTAAAATATTGTTAACATTAGTTAATGCACTGTGAACTAACATGAACAAACAATGAACAACTTTATTTTCATAAACTAACTTTAACAAAGATTAGTAAATACAGTAACAAATGTATTGCTCATGGTTAGTTCATGTTAGTTAATACATTAACTAATGTTTAACTAATGAACCTTATTGTAAATTGTTACCGACCCATGAATGAGGTGTCAAATCGTGCGGCTTATTGAGGAGAGGTGTGCTGTGGCTTTTATAAGCGATCGGTGTATGATGTTCAACTGGCGGGCGAATAAGTGAGCG
Organism: Culter alburnus; assembly: GCA_028476615.1. Classification (NCBI taxonomy): domain Eukaryota; kingdom Metazoa; phylum Chordata; class Actinopteri; order Cypriniformes; family Xenocyprididae; genus Culter; species Culter alburnus. The sequence goes on from JAOTNS010000428.1 coordinate 9,072, forward strand.
AAAAAATCCCTTAGACTTCACATTAAGACAAAATTTGTGAATATCAGAGGAGTATGTAATTCTTGTTAAAATCAGTTATTTATATTTGTATGATATACCTGCGTTATATTTTGTGTATTTGCCCAACTTTGTTGTGCACTCTCGCCGAAAAACTGGTGGCTTGGCAATAAAACCAACACATTGTTTGCCTATTTAAGATTGTTAATATTATTGGAGAAGAGTTGTTTGAGGTTAGCTTATAGTTGTAACTTATAGACTGATTTTTGATTTGTCTGACAATTATCTCATGAAATTTGGCACAAAGTGATAAGCCACAAGACTGAGATGCTCCTTTTAAACCCAGTCACAATAGTCTGACTCACCTGCTTATTGAGGACTGTTTCAAAACAGTTTAACTTGGATGTTCTATAAAATTTTCACTTTTATTATGCTTCTGTCCCAACTATTTTGGAGTGTGTTGCAGCCATCAAAATTTGTTTATATTTACAAAATAGATTTAAGTTGGTCAGTGAAAACATTTTTTCTTTGTACTTTTGTCAGCTAAATAAAGGTGAAAGAGAATTAACAAATCATAGATTCCTAATTTAATTGCATTTTACAATATATATATATATATATATATAATATACAGTGGGTACAGAAAGTATTCAGACCCCCTTAAATTTTTCACTCTTTCTTCTGATCATCCTTGAGATGGTTCTACACCTTCATTTGAGTCCAGCTGTGTTTGATTATACTGACTGGACTTGATTAGGAAAGCCACACAACTGTCTATATAAGACCTTACAGCTCACAGTGCATGTCAGAGCAAATGAGAATCATGAGGTCAAAGGAACTGCCTGAAGAGCTCAGAGACAGAATTGTGGCAAGGCACAGATCTGACCAAGGTTACAAAAAAATTTCTGCTGCACTTAAGGTTCCTAAGAGCACAGTGGCCTCCATAATCCTTAAATGGAAGACGTTTGGGATGACCAGAACCCTTCCTAGAGCTGGCCGTCCGGCCAAACTGAGCTATCGGGGGAGAAGAGCCTTGGAGTGAGAGGTAAAGAAGAACCCAAAGATCACTGTGGCTGAGCTCCAGAGATGCAGTCGGGAGATGGGAGAAAGTTGTAGAAAGTCAACCATCACTGCAGCGCTCCACCAGTCGGGGCTTTATGGCAGAGTGGCCCAACGGAAGCCTCTCCTCAGTGCAAGACACATGAAAGCTCGCATGGAGTTTGCCAAGATGGTGAGAAATAAGATGCTCTGGCCTGATGAGACCAAGATAGAACTTTTTGGCCTTAATTCTAAGCGGTATGTGTGGTGAAAACCTGGTTGCAATCGAGGGAAAGATGAATGCGGCCAAGTACAGGGATATCCTGGACGAAAACCTTCTCCAGAGCGCTCAGGACCTCAGACTGGGCCGAAGGTTTACCTTCCAACAAGACAATGACCCTAAGCACACAGCTAAAATAACAAAGGAGTGGCTTCACAACAACTCTGTGACTGTTCTTGAATGGCCCAGCCAGAGCCCTGACTTAAACCCAATTGAGCATCTCTGGAGAGACCTAAAAATGGCTGTCCACCAACGTTTACCATCCAACCTGACAGAACTGGAGAGGATCTGCAAGGAGGAATGACAGAGGATCCCCAAATCCAGGTGTGAAAAACTTGTTGCATCTTTCCCAAAAAGACTCATGGCTGTATTAGATCAAAAGGGTGCTTCTACTAAATAGTGAGAAAAGGGTCTGAATACTTAGCACCATGTGATATTTCGGTTTTTCTTTTTTAATAAATCTGCAAAAATGTCAACAATTCTGTGTTTTTCTGTCATATGGGGCTGTGTGTACATAATGAGGGGAAAAAATGAACTTAAATGATTTTAGCAAATGGCTGCAATATAACAAAGAGTGAAAAATTTAAGGGGGTCTGAATACTTTCCGTACCCACTGTATGTATATATATATATATATATATATAATATATATAATATATATATATATATATAATATATATATATAATAATTAATACAATAAATTAAAAATAAAACCAAAATAAAATAAGTCTTTATTTCAGTCTTTTTATATTTATATTTATTTTAATTATTTTTTATTTATTTTAAATTTCTAAATTTTTAGTTTTTAATATTTCAATTTAGTTTCATTTTTATTTTAGTTTTAGTAATGTAGTACTTAAGTAATAATGAATAAACATAATATAATTATTTTTAAATTTCTTTTAGTTCTGATAGTTGTTTTTACTTTCTTTTAGTACCTAAATAGAAATTAACTAAATGGAAACTAAAAAAAACTAAAAGGAATTTTATCCTTCTTTTTATTTCAATTTTAATTTGATTTTTTTTTAATATTTCCATTTACTTTATTCATTTTTATTTTAGTTTCAGTAATTTAGTACCTAAGTAAAATTAATAAACTAAATTGAAATATTAAAAAACTAAAAGGAAATTAACAATAAAACTGAAATAAAATAAAATAAAATAAACATTAGATGAGAAAGCTTAGACTTATTTCAGTTGTATTTCTATTAATGAATATGTATTTTTTTTTTAAGAAAAGAAAACAGTTTTCATTCTATTAATGCTACAGATGTGTCTGCTCTCACCATGTTGAGCTCCTCAAACTTGGCACGGGTCAGAGTTTCAGAGAAGTCTTCGCCCTTGAAGAAGGATTCAATCTCGATTTGGACCTGGTGCTGGTCGGACAGGGCACTCTTAGCCCTCTCCACCTCACGGCGCAGCTTCTGCATGGCACGGTTGTCCTTGCGCACGTCCTTCCCAGTTTTCTTCTTGTACAGCTCGATGAAGTGCTCCATGATGCGCTGGTCGAAATCTACCCCACCCAGGTGAGTGTCTCCGTTGGTGGCCACCACCTTGAACACACCGTTGTCGATGTTCAGCAGGGACACGTCGAAGGTGCCGCCGCCCAGATCGAGCACCAGGATGTTCATCTCACCGTCCTTCTTGTCCAGACCATAAGCAATGGCGGCAGCAGTTCTGTGAAGAGCAAAAAAAACGTCCATCAGGGTTACAATCATTGAGAACTAAAAAAACATTTGTTACTTGAAATTGAATAAATCTGAGCTATATTTTTATTTTAATATTTAAATATTTAATATTAGTTTAACTTGGAGTACAAAAATAACAAAATAATATTAACTACATACATATTGAAAATAATTGTGACAAATGTCTAGGTTACTATTGAAATCCCCATTCCCTAAAGGAAGGAAACAGAGATCTCCATTCCCTCCTTCAGTTACAATAGTAACTTAGACATTTCCATTAGTTGGTGTCCCAATGAAAAACGCTGTAGCACTGAACCGTGTTACAAGTTGTATGAGATGCAGATGCTGGCAAGCAGAGGCGTGCCCAGCACAAGTGCTGCTTACAAATGTTGTAACCTACCCAGCGTCCGGATTAAACCCGAAAAGAGGTTCTCTACATCAGTAAGCAGTGAGCAGACTCCTAAGAGGCGAACAGGTGCATTCCGCCTGTGCATTCCCAAATCGGCTCCAAATCAGCTGGACCACCTGGGGGTGGAGGCTCCATTCCCCCGGGAGTGTGAGCATTCGTGAGTGCGTGTTGGCCACATGATTGAGCTCGCCCAGGATGTTAATGGCACGTAGCGACCTGAGCCGCTGCTGACTCCAGAGGAGGAGACCATCCTGATGGTTGATGTGTTGTCTGTCTGGACCAGTACATGCAGCAACGGTCGAAACTGGCACAGGGAATGGAGTACTGCAAGCAACTCGAGGCAATTGATATGCCACTGCAGTTGGTGTCCTGTCCAGGAGCCAAAAGCAGCATGCCTTTTGCATGCGGCACCCCAGCCAGTGGAGAAGGCATCTGTTGCCTGGACACTTGTACTAGGGGCACCCCGACCCGTAGAAAAGCAAGGCCCGACCACGGGCTGAATGTATGATGACAGCTCGGTGTAATGACCACACGAAGCGTGCCATGGCTGCCCCACCTCGGGGCTCAGCTGTGTAGCCAGAGCTGAAGCGGTCTCATATGCAACAATCTGAGTGGCCTGACTGCGGCTGCGGATGCAATATGCCCCAGGAGCCTCTGAAATTGCTTCAGTGGAACCTCTGTTTTCCGCGAACGTATTCAGGCAGTTCAGCACTGACTGCATGCACTCGCTGGTGAGGCACGCTGTCATGTTGACTGGTGAGTCCAACTTTACGTCGAGAAAAGAGATGCTCTGCACAGGGGAGAGCTTGTTCTTTTCCCAGTTGGACCGAAGCCCCAACTGGCAGTTTGCACTCTTCAAAGGTGACTGCAAATGAGAGCAATCGGAATCAACCATTCGGCTCCAAAGCGAAAGTATGAATGAAGTATGAAATACAGAACTATTTATTTCAGCTAGTTGTCAGTAAAACATTCAAAATTTTTTTTGTTTAACTTGAAGAACTAAAATAACTAAAAATCAAAGTGCCACGATAACGATTCGAGAGTAGCCGGATGAGTCAGCCAGTGCAGCTTCTCCAGAGCATCTGTACAATTGGCGGGATTCACCGCATGACAATGATCACGTATTTCGTGTTTATTCTCACACATTCAGTTCCACTAATGCTCACAAATCTGTATTTTTATTACAGTTATAGCTCTTTTCATGTAGTCACGATGTTGAATTGTGTCATGTTCATCAAAATAAAACTGATAAAAAAGGTAGACCCCAGTTCATAGGTATTTAAATAGTATTGATAGTTTTCATGTGATGTCACGCCCTGAGGGGAATGCCCCCCTGGTGGGCAAAACAAGTCTTTCCTCCATTGGCCACTAGTCATTTTTACCAGGTTTGTAGTAAGATCTAATGTAGTAAGACAGCGATATTAAAAGACCAAATTCAGTATACACCTTATTGATTATGCATACTTTGTACCAGCAAAAAAACAAAGAACATAGAATATTAATGCAACACATAATTTCTCATTAAGCATTTTTTTCCATTGAAAACCATTAAAAGAAAATGCGTTATATTTATATTCTGGGCTCATCTGCTCACTTGTATATAGTATGCATCATCAAAAGGGTTAAACTGAAATTAATCATTTAATATCACTCTTTAAGTACAATTTTCAGCTCCTCCCTGCCTGTACGAGGCAGCTCTCACCGATCAGTTGCACCCAGCCGCAGCTTATGTTGAACACACCTATTGGTTTGTCTTGTCATGTGATACTCTGCTCTGTTCTCTGTTTTTTGATTGTTCATTGCTTTCAGGTGTGTCTTATGTCATTAGTCTTTGTGTATAAATATTGCACTCATGTTACCATTGGATCTTGTCTAGTTTTGCTCCCTGTAATCCGCTTTTGGTGAGTTTCTGTTTCTGTTCAAGTTTAGTTCATGTTGGACTACCGGTTATGTCGGGTTGCTGAGCAGTCATGCTTCTCAAAGCTCTCTGATTATCCATTTTTAAAAACATTTTATTTAGACCCGATAACCCAAAGCTACGCTTTCTTTTCTTTTCTTCGCTCTAGGATCTAGGATGCTAAATGAATATTGCAATCTTGTAAATATTTACGGCCCTAATACAGATGAACCAACATTTTTTCATAATCTTTTCTTAATTCTGTTCATTCTTGGTTATGAGTCGTTAACATTTGTTTGTATGTTGTGCTTCATGTTTCTTTTCTGAGTCTTATTATTAAATTGCTCCTGTGCGTAGATCCACTCCTCCGTTTGCTCATTCCACACCTGAATGTCACAGTTACGTTAAAATACCAAGCGTTACGTTATTCTCATGATGTCTGAAAATAAAACATGTAAGAAAAATTGACAGCTCATTCAGTCAAACTGACGGATAAGCATTCCTTGCAGGGCAACCTTATGATTTGAAACAATTTGTTTCATTCTTTTGAAATGTTAGCTCCCCAAACCGGAAGTGGAAACCATAATTCAAAATGCAGAAGGCTAGTCAGGAATAAGGTGGATACTCTTAAAACCATAATTAAAAATCCACCTAGATGGCATCTGAACACAAAATGGTTACATAACCCTGAGTTTCTTGATTTTGTAGGTAATCATGTTGACATTTTTTTTAATGTAACACAAACCAGGCATCCTTCTCAATAAGATAGTAGGCATTCAAGGCCTACATTAGGGGACAAATGACCAAGGAGAAAAGGCTGATAGGCTATTGGCATGGAGAAATAAGGCTCAACAAAATGAAAAAGTGATTAATGAAAAAGAAACTATAGATGGACAAAATACCATGATTCCAGCTGAAATTAATCATGCTGTTAGAAACTATTATCAAGATCTTTATACATTGACACATCCTGTAAAAACCCATCTCTATAAAACATTTATGGATGAATTTATATTCCTGCTATCTGTGGTAGATTCCAAAACACTGGATCAACCAATTGAAGAGGCAGACTTGAGTGCAGCCATTAATTGTATGAGTAGTGGGAAAGCTCCAGGCCCAATGGCCTGCCTATAGACATTTACAACATTTTTCATAACAAATTAATAACCCCAATGATTTATATGATTAATGAATCTATCAGCAATGAAGAACTTACTTTTTCCTTGCGTTCAGCCTATATAACTTGAATTCCTAAGCCAGGGAAAAATCCTACAAAATGTGCCTCCTACAGACCTAATAGTCTTTTGAATCCAGACACCAAGATAATTGCCAAAGTTTTAGCCAGCAGACTTTATAAGTTTTTACCATTATTGTTTGATCCTAAACAAAATGACTTTGTAAAAGGTAGACAAGCCTTTCATAATATGCGTGTTAAATATCATACATGTTAAAAAAGGAGCCTTTCCCTAGATGCTGAGAAGGCTTTTGATAGGGTGGAGTGGGCCTATCTTTTTGATACCCTTTCCTGCTTTGGTATTGGTCCTTATTTTAGAAAATGGGTTAAAATTCTATATTAAAATCCCACAGCAGAGGTATTGACTAATATAATCTTTAAACCATTTCTGCTTTATCGAGGTACACGTCAGGGTTGCCCTCTTTCACCGCTCCTTTTCACATTTGCTATTGAACCTTTAGCTATTGCAGTACGAAGAAATAATGATATAGAAAATAAACTGGCATTAAATGCTGACGATATTATATTATTTTTTTATCGAACTTAAGCACTTCTCTCCCTTTTTTACTGAGCCTAATTAAAACTTTTGGTTATAAAGTGAATGAGTCAAAATCCATGATCTTATTTCTTAAAGAATCAGAGCGTCTTACATCTCCCATCCAGTCCCCCTTTAAAAATGCTCAGGAAAGTTTTGAATATCTTGGTATTTGTCACATTTACTGCTTCCTTCCTTTCCCCACCAGAGGTCTCTGTTTCACCATTAAGACTTTTTTATTGCACACACGCAGTCACTTCACTCTGGACTACATTTCCCACAATTCCCCAGCTAGCCACTGATCACACTCACACCTTTTTCCTATCAGGAACCCTTTATAAACTGCACTCCCTCAGATACACTTTTCTGAGTATTATTTTGGTTTTGTTTGTATCCTGTGTTTTTTTCTCGTTGACTCTGTGTTTTTCCCTGTTGGCTTATTTCCTAGTAGATGTCTTTCCGTGTTCTGCCTTGCCTATCTGTGTTTTTGATTCAGGGACTCACTCCTTGTTTTTGCTAATTTGCTGCCTGCCCTGACCATTGCCTGTATTTTTGACTACTCCTTGCCTTGCCTCTTCTGATTCTGTTTTCTGGTGTTTGACATCCTGCCTTTTTGACTTTGCTCTCTTTTAATAAAGCTTACTTTTGGATCTACAACCTTTTCATCTCGATCGCCATCGTTACAGTATTAATATTATCCCAGACCTAAACAATTTGGTTTCCTGCGATTATAATTATTAACTAAATTAATCACTGAATCAATCAATAAAGGGTCATCCTTACCAATTTCTCAGATTGGACGTATCAATATATTAAAAATGAATGTTCTCCTGAAATATTTGTACTTATTTCAATCAATTCCCCTACCCTCTCCACATAATTTTTTCAGTAATATGAGGAAGATTTTCAGAAATTTCATCTGGGCAAATCAGCGTCCTAGGTTGGGGCTCTCTCTTTTGTATTCAGCAGTTGCCTAATCTTAAGTGGTATTACAGGGCATCTCAATTTAGAGCAACAATGTTTTGGTTTACAAATGAAAATACTACCCCGGTTGCGGATTGAGGTGAACACAACTGGTCCTTTACCACTAAATTTGTATTTGTACTCTGGTCCCCTGCCCAAATTGACAAAAGCCACTTCTATTCCTTTTATTAAAAATACTATCGTGGTATGGTATGATGTTTTGAAACATCTTGGCGAGATTCCACAATTATCACAGTTTATCACAGTTTATCACAGTCCAAAGCCCAAGTCCGGTGGTCCCGGAAATGATCCCACCGTCCCCGTTGCTGCCTGTTATGGGAGTCGCCATCAGTCCACCATTGTTCCATGGCCTATTGCTCCATGGCCCAGGTCCTCCAGTGGTCCACAGCCCAGATCCACCATTGCACCAGGACCTTCTGCTTCATGGCCCTGGTCTGCCACTGCTCCATGGCCCACTGCTCCACAGTCCAAGTCCTCCAGTGCTCCATGGCCCCAGTCCACCACTGCACCAGGACCTTCTGCTCCACAGCCCAGGTCCACCATAACTCCACTGCCCAGCTCCACCAATGCGCCATGACCCCACTGCTCCACAGTCCAGGCCTACCAATGCTCCAAGCTCCAGGCTCCCCATTGTTCCACAGCCTAGGTCTGCCATTGCCCCACAGTCCAGGCTTGCCCTTAGAGGCGGGGGGATGTGTCATCACCATTGGTTTTGGGTCTTGTTTCATATTTATGATTTTACGTCTTTTATTTTGTAGTTTTTGTTGGTTGTTTGTTCTGTGCTTCCCTTGCTCTTCATGTGCTCACTTAGTTAATGTGTCATATGCTGATTGGCTTATTATCATGTCATGTGGTTATGAGTTCATGTTTTTATTGGTGTGTCTTATCATGTGATGCTCTGTTCTCATTGGTTCATTGTTCATTGCTTTCATGTGTGTCTTATGTCATTAATCTTTGTGAATAAATAGCCCTTATATTACCATTGTATCTTGTCTAGCTTTGTTCCCTGTAATCTGCTGTTGGTGAGTTTGTTTGTGTTCAAGTTTAGTCCATGTTTTTTTTTTTTAGTCAAGCCAAGCCAAGTCTCACTTTGTCAAGTCTTTTGTTTATTTTGTATCTGTTCATGTTTTCAATAACTGCACATGGGTTAATTTCAACTCGCCTTCAGTGGACTTCCGTTACAAACAACACTTACTAAACTTTTAACTAAAATTAAAATATATTTAAACATTTTCATTTTATTTTAGCTAGTTATCAATGCAAAATTTCTAATTCTACTCTAAAGAAAATAATCTGTTTTACAACAAAGGTTCTTACAGCTCGTTGATGATCCTCATGATGTTCAGACCAGCGATGGTTCCTGCGTCTTTGGTGGCCTGGCGCTGGGCGTCGTTGAAATAAGCGGGCACAGTGACCACAGCATGTGTGACCTTTAAAAAGAGCAGAACTGAATTAGATGGAGTTTCACTGCGACGCAACTGACAGAAGCTGTTGGCCCAATGTTTTCTTTGTGTTGAAATCAAAACTTTACCTTCTGTCCCAGGTAAGCCTCTGCAGTTTCCTTCATTTTAGTCAGAATCATTGCAGATATTTCCTCAGGGGCAAAAGTCTTCATTTGGCCTGATCCAATATTCAGCTGGATGTGAGGCTTGTTGTTCTTCTCAGTTACCTGGAAGAGACAAAGCAAGTGTTTATCATTCCCCATTGAAAACAAACGGATGCAGAGCTCTGGCACAATACAGGTTCTCAGACGGTGTACCTTAAAGGGAAAGTATTTAACGTCCTGCTGCATGGAGGAGTCTCCCCATGTGCGGCCGATCAAACGCTTGGTATTAAAGACGGTGTTCTCAGGGTTGGAGGTCAGCTGGTTCTTCGCAGCGTCTCCAATGAGACGCTCTCCGTCAGCAGTGAAAGCCACATATGATGGAGTGATGCGGTTTCCCTGGTCATTGGCGATGATCTCAACACGGCTGTTCTTGAACACTCCAACACTAATGAAAAAATGGTACAAGTACACATTAATAATGTTTATATTATACAAGAGAGAAAATGATTTAAAGCTGAGCATGTATGCATGTAGGTATACCCAGGTGAAAAAAAGTACATTTCTATAATGTACTTAAAGTGCTCTATTTTCGTGTACTTAATATACAAAACATTCATCTTTAGTACTTCTTAAGATCATCTTAAGAACATCTAAGTGTACTCAAACTGTGCTATTTTAAGACAGCACAAAATGAACTTAAATGTGCTTTTAATATACTATCTCTGTATTTAAAAAAAATAGTACATTTGAACCCATAGTGTACTACAGTGGTAACTAAATAGTATATATATGTGTGGTGTGTGTGTGTGTTGTGTGTGTATACACACTTATGCCACGCATCTATTTTGTTGGTTTTTAAATAAAAAATATATATAAATTTTTTTTTTATTACATTTATCAATAAAACATTTATCAATTTTAATGACCCTGCTTATGAAATCAAACTCATTCTCACCAGGAGTAGGTTGTCCCGAGGTCTATTCCAATCACTGTCCCAACACGTGCATTCTTCTTATCCTCTTCAGCAAACTCGCTCTTGAACTCTCTAACAGTGGCGCCTGCAGCTGTCCTGAGGCTGTACGCACTGTGCGTACTGTGCGTACCATGAGAGGGCGTTAATTTAGCCATTTTTATTTTTTACATAATTTTAAATTGATTATTAAAATCTATCTGCATACACTCATGACATATTAAAAAAGCAAGAGAGAAGGAGAATACATAAAGGTGTGGGTTTGTGTGTTGTAAAGTCAAACGTATGTATGTGCGTCCATGGGTGAGCGTGGGGGATATGGGTGAAAAGAAATCTGATAGTTTAGTTTTGCCGTTTTTTTCCACACATGAAAACGTCTCAGGTTACGTATGTAACCATGGTTCCCTGAGAACAGGGAACGAGACTCTGCATTTGCCAGAACGCTATGGGGAACGTCACGTAACCCAGGGGTCTGAAAGCAACTATCCAAAAACTCCAATCCCTATTGGCCGGCGACAGCCTATGACGTCATATGGCGTTACCCAGACGTATAAAGGAGCGCCTAGAGAAACAGAAGACATCCATCATCTTGAGGGACTGTTCTGCAGGCAGGCAGGCCGAAGCATGGCACACCCCATAGCATTCTGGCAAACGCAGAGTCTCGTTCCCTGTTCTCAGGGAACCATGGTTACATACGTAACCTAAGACGTTCCCTTTCGAAAGGGAACTTCTACTCTGCGTTTGGCAGAACACTATGGGGAACGATATACCCATGCCTTCATGCTTGAGGAGAGTGCATGCCAAAAATATGGCCGACAAAACGTTGAGCAGTTTCGAAGGAAACGCTTAGCAACTCACCCTCAGGTCACACCAGGCTGTCAGTGACAGCATTCCCTATGGCCAACAGCCCAAGCTGAGCCTACAGAAGGCCTTCCTCTATAGGGAGAGAAGGCCTAATAAGGCAGCTAGAGCATCTGAGACCAACTTTTCCGCAGACAAAGTGGTCTCTTCTAGGGAATGAGGTCAGGGAACTGAAGGGAATGCCCGCATGATAATCTACCCAACACAATCCAACGAGCAGTGTACTCAGTAAAAGCACCTTTTTACTCTTTGAAGCAAGAGGAGTACAACATATGCCAACACATAGTCGAGGAAGGCCCGTGCAGGCCTATCACCTCAACAGACACATGGCATCAGCTCGTGGCAGTGTTCTTAGGGACCGAAGAATGATAAATAACCGAGACAAAGGAGGTTAAATATCATCTGGGCCCCTGGCCAACTAGAAGTGTATAAAAGGGTTCTCAGAGAGAAATACACATCAACATATACCAATATGTTGCAACAAGGTGGCATATGGCATAAGTCCAGTGACCATCTCTAGGAGCATGTAATAGATCCACCTTAGACATATCTAGGGGGCTATTAGCTCGACTAGATTGATCAGAGGAGGCGGATGCAGTTTAAACCAAACCTCAGTAAGGTTTCACCACCGCATACACCCTGAGGGGCTGGCCACTCAAGTACTCAGAAAAAGCACCATAAAATTCTCATAGCGAGAAGAATACGCAGCTGAACTCCACATGCTACACCGGAGACCTTAGTAAACATATGGCATCAGCAAGTGGCTGCCATAACCAAACCACCCAAAAACCATGTATTTACTACTGAAACTTCTTCAGAAGAAATACATAGAACGCTGCCACCCAACAAGAGCAGGCCTGATTATGGCCTATCCATTGAGCTGGGGCGTGGCCTTTTTAAGGTGGTCAGGTTTTTTTTTTTTTCAAAGCATCCTACCAACAAATCAACTAAAAAGGAGGCCTAGAGGGGCCTATACAATTTCAGTAAGAAATGGCGTTCAGCAACTGTAGAGTAAAAACACAGACTCTGCGCTAGAAGCCCTGATACAGGGGAGCACAAACCAGCCTAGGTCTGAACCTCAGGAGGAGGCCTCATGGAAGCCTACACCCTGATCAGCTTAGGGAGCTAAGCACTATTACAAACAACCCCTAAGAGGGAAGCACAAAGCTCAACCTAACAGGTAGACCATACTGTGGGCACATAATCACTGTAAAGTGCCCACATAACAATCCACCCAGACTCAAGGAGGCTGATATAGTTATAAACAAACCTCAGTAAGGTTTACCACCAGAACTCACCCTAAGAGGTCAACCACTCAGAACAGTACTCAGAAAAAGCACCTTTTTACTCTCAAAGCGAGAGGAGTACATAACTGAACTCTGACATGCTACGCTGGAGGCCCATAGGGCCTACCTTAGTAAATACGTGGCATCAGCAGGTGCCGACCAAAACAGTATCAACCATTAGGCCATGCATTTAAAGATTAGTTTCTAAAAGGAATGCATATTACGCCACATACTCCAAGAAAGGCCTGCTTAAGGCCTACTCAACAGAGGTGGGGAGTGGCTGATGGTGGTATTGGATTCACAAGCATCTTGCCAGTATGTCAGCTAAAAAGGAGGCCTATAGGGCCTACAATCTCAGCAACAAGTGGCATTCAGCCCATTTGTCCATATAACACACACTGTGCTAACATGTAAACTAAAAAGGAGGCCTTATTAGGGCCTACCGTAGTAAACACGTGGCATCAGCCAGTCCAAGACCACATCAACCATCAGGCCATGCATTCAGTGGAAAACCTTGCACTACTTAGAGAAGGAATGCATATTACGCTGCCATACTCCACGAGAGGCCTGCTTAAGGCCTACTCAACAGAGGTGGGGTGTGGCCGATGGTGGTATAGGTTCTCGGATTCGCAGGCGTCCTGCCAACAAGTCAGCTAAAAAAGGAGGCCCCACGGGGCCTACAATCTCAGCAACAAGTGCCGTTCAGCCTGTTTGCAGAATAAACACAAACCGTGCCAGCATGTGAACTAGAAAGGAGGCCTGTTGGGGCCTACCATTCCAATGACACGTGGCTTCAGCTCCTGAAACACTGTAAACTATGTGAGCAAACTATGATCAGCTAACAACACTTGTTAGAAATACAATTGCTAACTAGGAGGCTAATTAACCATAAGACCCTACACTCAAAGTTATATGCAATATAGCTGTTAACAAGATCACAAAAAAGGGAGCTAATAGAAACCAGCTTTTCTCAAAAAGTGGTTCTATTCTACCCTGAGTATGCAATCCAACAGGTGATGCACACCAATAAACCTACAAATGGGGAATATTAGGTCACCAATGTCTCCAATAGTAGCTACATGAAAAAGCCTATTATGAGAACAGGTGCTAACCTATGGCAGCATAAGTAAGCTCACATATATGTAGGGCAAAAGTCTAGAACTTCAAAGCAAACACCACGCTTTGATGTATATGCTATTTTCAAAGAGGAAAATAATTATCTCCCTACAGATTTTCAAATCTGTACTGAGCCATAGAGGACGGATGCTAACATTAGCAACGTCAACTCAAACTTGATAAAAGAAACAAGTAGCTCAGAGGAAAAAACACATTTTCCATAGCATAAACGTTCTAGGAATTGGGGCCTAGCACACACAGCATGACTTATCTATGCAAAGATAAGGGCCTACCACCTGAGATAACAGCATCAGGGAGTCTAAAAAACAGTCTACAACCTAGCTGTTAAACTCAACAACTGCACCACATAGCAAGGGGATAATGGGATACAGCCTAACAACTCCCTCGGGAGGAGGCCAGAACTAGGAACTATACAACCTGACAGGGATAGTATACATAGGGTTATATGTAAATAACACACCTAACCTAGCTCTAGCCTGGCTGCTAAGCTACAGGCCTTCTTACAGGGCCACAAGCCTAGTGAAGCCTGGGTTTCACCTCTACATCTCATGGATAAGAGAAAGAAAGTGAAGCTCACAAGCAAACAATGTCAGGCGGCCGATTAGGGCCGACCTAAACATAAATATTAACTGAAGTGACGAGTGCTAACTCTAGAAAACAGCAGATGAGAAGCTACTCTAAGCAGATGGCTAAGAGGTGGCCATTTTGCGGCCTGCACAACATATACTCTAGCCAGCCTATCAACTTCAGTTTTGACTATATCTCAGAAAATTATACAGGAAATAAGGTCTTATTTTAAACACATAAAAAATAGACCCTGCGGCTCACAGACCGAAGACTCCTAATGCTCCTTTTTTTACAGGATGGAATCTAATGTTCTTTTAAGCCTAAAAGATCCACTTACTATCAAACAGAAACAGCGGGCTGACATCACTATGGGCCCAGCCATCAGTCTGACCATAAGAAACATCTGAGCTGATATACATGATATATATACACATGCATATAAATATATTATATACACACATATATATATATATATATATATATATATACAGAGGTGGAAGAAGAGAGGAGAGGGTAGATAAAAATCGCCCAATATATAGCTGGGGAATCGATATAAACGCAACGGTGTTTATAATCGATCACCCATCTCACTCTCGCTCCATTCTCCTCCCGTCTGTCTGGGTTCAGATACAAATCTGAACGGCTAGGGGTTTTTCCATGCCCTCCCGATCTCAAACACAGATAGAAAGGAATGGAAGTCATGGAAGATGCCGCATTAATGGACAGAAAGGAACCGCTCGTGGCCCCTTTCTTGTCCCAAACACACAGCAGCTTGCTACACCAGCCAGAGGAGCGCTCTCCGTAGGACGCAATGATGTCAAACACGAACGTCATCGTCATCCAGTCGTTCTCGCCAGCCACGGGGAAGTTAGAGGGAGAGAATACAATTCTCTCAACCTCCCAACGAGCTCATCTGCAAGCCCTATGACTGCAGTCATCGTTTTGCCTCAGCACAAACGAACCAGAATCACCAGGCACAGATGCAGACAGCTCTTCCCTCAGGAAGAGTGTCAAACGAGAAAGCGTCCCGATAGGGAGACGCTCACAGTAAACAACAGACAAAGACACAGACAGCGCCCCCTCAAGCACTGTCTATGCGCGCTCCTCTCCAGACAGAAAAATGTGTACATCAAGTGTCAAACCCTGGGACACGGATAAACACACTCTCTAGAACGTTTGTAAGGCATATATAAAAACCCTACCTGAGTCGATATAGTCGCAATCAAACAGAACAGGACCGAAAGGCAATGAGATGTCTTCTGTTTCTCCAGGCGCTCCTTTATATGTCTGGGTCGCGCCTGTCGCCGGCCAATAGGGATTGGATTTTTTGGATAGTTGCTTTCAGACACCTGGGTCATGTGACGTTCTGGCAAACGCAGAGTAGAAGTTCCCTTTCAAAAGGGAAATGACGTTACAGATAGTTAATGTTTAAAAACAGGCTTAAAATGAGTAAATGCTCTCTAAAACAGCTAAATTTGACTGAAACATTTGCAAAATGGCCTAAAACTGTAGGGATGGAGAAATGAAGCCTCTTAAATCTTTGAAGCTTTTCTCTAAATGTTTGGGAAAGGTTTTTGGTTTCCAAATATCAAGAGTGTCGAAAACAGCACCATCTTGTGGCAGGTAAAATTTATAGCACCCATAAACCTGAGTGCGCAGATCCATTGTTTTATCCATTAAGCACAAACAAAAGCCTGACGACGCTAAATGTGTTTATTTCAATAATATAATTAACATATTAAAGTTTGGCAATAGATGAAATGGATCAACAAAAACAATAATTATAATAATAATACTAATGCATACTGAGTTGTTTGAGGCAAGTAAATTGTGCTATTATTTTATTGTAAATGCTGTTTATATGACAGAACATATGATGATGTAGTATAGGCTACAGGCTTATATATTTAAAATGTTTAGTAAATGGACTTCCATATAGTAGGCCTAGTGGTCTGGGTTCAACATTCTGACACGCAAAGTGAAGTATTCACTTGACTGGAAAAATGCGAGGTTTCGTTTCTCTGAAAACAAACGCACTTCGGGGACAAAACTGCTCAGAGACAACGTAAAACCACTAAATATTCCTTACCTAGGTAGCGTTTCTTTAACAAAGTATAAGTACACAATATGCTGCCGACCAAATATGCTGATTTCTGTAAAGAATATATTATGTCCGAGGTTAGGCTAGGTACATAATGCAGTAAACTTCACTCACTGGTTGGAAAGTTTACTATAATCAAACAATACTGTCAGGTTTGGCTGTATAAAGCGCACAATGAAGGAGATCTATTCAGAGGACTTAATGTAAAATCAAAACAATAACAGGAATAAACATAGGAGAAACATACCACACAACATTAACAAAGAACAGACAGAAACTGAGGGCTTAAATAAAAGGTAAACAGAGGACTTAACAAGATTATTTAACTAGACACACCAGAAGTGAGGACACTAAATCAAATCAGTAACCTAGAATACAACAAATGGAGAACGGAGGAGAACTGACTAATTAACAAACTCAAAGAATAACAAAGAAATTCAAACATGAACAGGAAGGAGAAACAGATAAAAAACTAACTCTAAACGTGACAGTATGCCCCCTCCCAAAAAGGTGCGTCCTAATGCCATTAGAAGATAGTCCAACAGAGTCAAACGGAAGCTTGGAGGAAGCCGTGGAGCAAACAAAAGTTCAAGGGTTTGAGGATGGGTGCCCTGGAGGCTGATCAGAGGTGGTTTGAGATAAATAGGAAGCCACCAGGGTGGCACGAGCAGTTCAGGGTCCAGGACGGAGCCGACAGTTCTCAGAGCCAGGGGCGAAGCTGAGTTCAGTTCAGGGGGGGCCTCCTTGGCTGTAGACGGGATTTTTTTTGCGTTACCCTTGGTTTTGTGTTTTTTTTGCCATGATGGTCATTGCTGTACTCATTGATGGGCTCTGTGGTGGACTCTGGAGCAGACTTAGGGTCTGAAGCCCTCACTGACAATAGTCAGGGGGTTGGAGCCTTCATTGGATTAGATAAGTCAAGTCAATCATCTTCATTTATATAGCGCTTTTCATAATGCATATTGTTTCAAAGCAGCTTCACAGTGACAAGTAGGAAAATTCTTATTGAGCTGAAGTTGGTTTTGGATTGAATCACTTCCGTTGGTAAAAATGTTAATATTCTGTAGGGGCTGCTTAAAAACATCTTTCCTACTCTGGCAGGCTGCAGCCAAACTCGGATAAACAAGAGAGAGTACTATTAGCGTAGACCGCCATTCTTCTTATGATTGTAGCGATTACGGTCAGGTGTATGATGGGAGAGTTTACCCCTAATTATGCAGCCTAAGCACATTACATGAATGGATGATTGTAAATGTATTTATGTTTATTGTAGGCAAGTTTAAACAGATGTGTTTTTAGTCTAGACTTAAACTGACAGAGTGTGTCTGCTTCCCAAAAGACTGTTCCAAAGTTTAGGTATATCAACTCTCCAGAATTCTAAGATCGCAATACACTGAAGGACTATAATGCATTAAGAGCTCACTCAGGTACTGGGGCTAAACCATTTAGTGCTTTATAGGTACTGTAAGGGCAAGATTTTAAAATCTATAGATGTTTATAGGGAGTCAATGCAGTGTTGACAGAACCGGGCTAATATGGTCATACTTCCTAGTTCTAGTAAGAACTCTAGCTGCTGCATTTTGGACCAGCTTAGTTTATTTATCAAGCGAGTGGAACAACCACCCAGTAGAGCGTTACAGTATCTGCCTCGAGGTCATGAACGCATGAACTAACTGTCCACATATGTCGTAGTTTAGATATATTTTTAAGATGGAAGAAGCTAGATGCTAGAACATGGCCTTCAAATTAAAGATTGGCATCAAAGAGCACACCCAGGTTCCTAACTGACGACGAAGACTTACAGAGCAGCCATCAAGTGTTAGACAGTATTCAAGGTTTTTACGTAAAAAATTTTTGGTCCAGAAATTAGTTTTTTCTGAATTTAGTAGTAAAGAAATATAGAGCGAGTATCATCAGCATAACAGTGAAAATTACGCCATGTTTCCTAATGATATCTCCCAAGGGTAGCATGTACAGAGTGAAAAGCAACGGTCCTAGTACTGAGCCTTGCAGTACTCCATATGAACTTGTGATTGATATGACCTCTCCATTTACTACTACAAACTGAAACGGTCAGTAAGTATGATTTGAACCATGACAATGCAACTCCACTAATGCAAGATAGTTTTTCAAGTCTATTTAAAGAATATTGTGATCAATAGTGTCAATGCAGCACTAAGATCCAGTAACACTAATAGAGAGATCAACCACGATCTGATGATAAGAGCAAATCATTAGTAACTCTAATGAGAGCATCTCAGTACTATGGTACGGTCTAAATACTGACTGGAAATCCTCACAGATACATTTCTTTTCTAAAAAGGAACATAGTTGTGATGAAGCTGCCTTTCTAGTATTTTTGACAGAAAAGATAGATTTGAGATCGGCCTGTAGTTGACTAATTCTCTAGGATCAAGTTGTAGTTTTCTTAATAAAGTTTTTAATAATAGCCAGCTTATGAATTCTCGTATGTATCCTAGTGATAAAGAAATTATCGATATTAAGAAGAGGATCTATGACCTCTGGAAGCAATAGCTTAGTCAGTATCGGGTCTAATATACATGTTGTTGATTTTGATGATTTAACAAGTTTAGACAATTCTTCCTCTCTAAAGCAGCAAATGAATTGATTTTTCCTCAGGGACACTACAATGCACTGTCTGATGCGATACTGTAGTAGACGGTTGCATGGTTATAATTTTCTCTATAATATTGTCAATCAAGTAAAGTAGTTCATAAAGTCATTACTGTTGTGCTCCTTGGAACATCAGAAGTTTAGCTTTATTTCCTTTAATTTAGCCACTGTATCAAATAAATACCTAGGGTTGTGTTTATTTTATTCTAAGAGATTTGCTTCAAATGCGAAAACTTCTAGTTTTGTTTTCGTCCAGTGGTGCTCCATTTTTCTGGCAGCTCTCTTATGAGCCCGAGTGTGCTCGTTGTACCACGGAATCAATAGTTTCTGTTGCAACATCGAGGTCTTCTAAGCTGTCTGGTATGCTAAGGTGATGAAACTGATCAGGAAGATTATCCATCCATCCATTTTCTTCGCTTATCCGGGCCGGGTTGCGGGGCCAGCAGTCTAAGCAGAGACGCCCAGACTTCCCTCTCCCCAGACAATTCCTCCAGCTCTTCCGGAATTCCGAGGCGTTCCCAGGCCAGCTGAGAGACACAGTCCCTCCAGCGTGTCCTAGGTCTTCCCTGGGGCCTCCTCCCGGTGTGACATGCCCGGAACACTTCCCCAGGGAGTCGTCCAGGAGGCATCCGGAACAGATGCCTGAACCACCTCAGCTGGCTCCTCTCGATGTGGAGGAGCAGCGGTTCTACTCTGAGCTCCTCCCGAGTGACCGAGCTCCTCACCCTATCTCTAAGGGACACCCAGCCACCCTGCGGAGGAAACTCATTTCGACCGCCTGTATCCGGGATCTCGTTCTTTCAGTCATGACCCAAAGCTCATGATCATAGGTGAGAGTAGGAACGTAGATTGACCAGTAATTCAAGAGCTTCGCCTTGCAGCTCAGCTCCTTCTTCACCATGACAGACCAGTACACGACTGCATTACTGCAGAAGCTGCACCGATCCACCTGTCAATCTCCCGCTCTATCCTTTCCTCACTTGTGAACAAGACCCCAAGATACTTAAATTCTTCCACTTGAGGCAGGACTACTCCACCAACCTGAAGGGGACAAGCCACCCTTTTCCGGCTGAGAACTATGACCTTGGACTTGGAGGTGCTGATTCTCATCCCAGCCGCTTCACACTCGGCTACAAACCGTCCCAGTGCACTCTGAAGGTCCTGGTTTGATGCGCCTAGGAATCCTGTCCATAAAAATAATGAACAGGACCGGTGAGAGAGGGCAGCCCTGCCGGAGTCCAATACGCACTGGGAACAAGGTCTGACTTACTGCCAGCAATGCGAACCAAGCTCCTGCTCTGATCGTACAGGGACCGGACCGGACTCCAGTTTGTGTCCAGTGTTCCTTGACCGGAATGAAAACCGCATTGTTCCTCCTGGATCCGAGGTTCGACTATTTGCCGAATTCTCCTCTCCAGTACCCTGGCATTGACTTTCCCATGGAGGCTGAGGAGTGTGATCCCCGTAGTTGGAACAACCCTCCGGTCCCCCTTCTTGTTAAGAGGGATCACCACCCCAGTCTGCCAGCCAGGGGCACTGTCCCCAACCCCGCCATTGATGTTTCAGAAGGCGTGTCAACTAAGACAGCCCCACAACATCCATAGAGGCCTTTGCCACCGGGGAGCTTCTGAACTACCTCAGTGACTTCAGCTTGGGTGATGGACGAGCCACCTCTGAGCCCTTGGCCTCTGCTTCCTCAGAGGAAGACGTATCGGTGGGTTGGGAGATCCTCGAAGTATTCCTTCCACCGTCCGACGATGTCACCAGTTGAGGTCAACAGCTGCCACCACCTCCACTGTAAACAATGTTGTCAGGGCACTGCTTGCCACATGCACTCATGGACACCCTTATGCTGAACATTGGTTTCGTTATGGACAAACCATGACTAGCACAGAAGTGCAATACAGAGCACCACTCAAGTTCAGATCAGGGGGGCCGTTCCTCCCAATCACGCCCCTCCAGATGTCACTGTCATTGCCCACGTGAGCATTGAAGTCCCCTAGTAGAACGACGGAGTCCCCAGTCGGAGCACTTTCCAGCACCCCTCCCAGAGACTCCAAGAAGGGCAGGTACTCTGCACTGCCATTTGGCCCGTAGGCACAAACGACAGTGAGAGACCTATCCCTGACCCGAAGGCGCAGAAGCGACCCTCTCATTCACCGGGGTAAACTTCAAAACATGGGGCTAAGCTGGGGGCTATAAGCAGCCCACACCAGCCCGCCGTCTCTCTGGCAACTCCAGAGTAGTGGAGAGTCCAGCCTCTCTCGAGGAGTTGGGTTACAGAGCCGAAACTATGCGTGGAGGTGAGCCTGACTATCTCTAGTCGGTACCCCTCAACCTCCCGCACAAGCTCTGGCTCCTTCCCCCCCAGCGAGGTGACATTCCATGTCCCTAGAACCAGATTCCACATCTGGGGATTGGGTC
The DNA here is from genome assembly GCA_028476615.1 of Culter alburnus. Classification (NCBI taxonomy): domain Eukaryota; kingdom Metazoa; phylum Chordata; class Actinopteri; order Cypriniformes; family Xenocyprididae; genus Culter; species Culter alburnus. Next base: position 30,661 of record JAOTNS010000428.1, read on the forward strand.
GCCGGGGCCCCCGCCTTTGGCTGCCGCCCAATCTACAATGCACCGGCCCCTTACGGTCCCTCCTGCAGATGGTGGCCCACGGGAGGTCGGCTCCACGTCTTTTCTTCGGGCTGAGCCCGGCCAGTCCCCATGGGGTAAGACCCGGCCACCAGGCGCTCACATGCAAGCCCCAACCCCGGCCTGGCTCCAGGGTGGGGCCCCGGTTGCGCCATACCTAGGACCCATTTGCCTTGGGAGTCCCTACCAGGGGCATATAGCCCCCGACAACATAGCTCCTAGGGTCATTCGGGCACTCAAACCCCTCCACCATGTTAAGGTGGTGGTTCAAAAAGGAGCAGGCAGGAAGATTATTTATAAAGCAATCTTTAGTGGTAGAAGTGATGGTTCTACCATATTTATGGCTGGGTGGCAGTTTTGCAGCCTTGGCTAAATGTAGTATATACAGGACTAAATAATGATCTGAGATGTCATTGCTCTGCTGCAGAATTTCAACGGCATCAATATCGATTCCAAGTGACAATATTAGATCTAAAGTATGATTACGACAATGAGTGGGTCTTGACACATGTTGTCTAACTCCAATAGAGTTCAGAATGTCTGTAAATGCTAATCCTAATGAGTCTTTTTTTATTATCTACATGGATATTAAAATCACCAACAACAAGGACGTTATCTGCAGCTAGTCCTAAGTCCGATAGAAAGTTAGTAAATTCTTTGATAAAGTCTGTATGGCCTGTATACAGTAGCCAGCAAAAATGTCAACTTACAGAACGTTAAATAAAGCACCATCACTTCAAAGGAATGTTTGTTTTGGTGCAATCATAATTCAATGACTTAAAGTCAGTCAGCTGCAGAAAAGTTGCATTTTCGTAACTTTTTTCATGTATTCAGAAGGTGGGAACCACTTTGATACGGTGACAGTAATTGGTTTCATTACAGGTGAGAGTCACTTGAGAATTCATCTATATCTAATGGAAAAAGAGCCTGCTAGGGGGGGATGTTATGGTAATGGAGGCCCCTCCTCCATGCCCAAGGCCCTAGGCAACTGCTTGCTCTGCCTATAGGTGGCACCGGCCTTGGTTACAGTTAGTGTTACCACAGTAAGTCCTTGATAAATGTTGTTGAATTGTGCTGATTTGCACGTTAGTGTTGTTGTCAGCGCTGTTTCAACTGACTTTAAACTGAATTAAATCACAGAGTACCGGAGACCTCTACGCCGAACTCGAACACTTCTCACTGGCTGTTTAGTGGTCATGTGATCAAGAAGAGCACAGATAAACCATGTACTCTCGCAGTGTTCAGTTTATTGTCTTAATATTTAATAAGTCAAATTCTTATATCTTCTTTTTTTTCAGCTACAGTGTAATTGTATTAGGGATATCCTAATATATAATGGTAGATATTAAATAGGTAACCAATATATAATCTTTTGTGAGCCCTTATTGGACATTCATAACATTTATAATGATTTATAGTTATAGGGTGCCTGCATTCCCCCACCCCCCCCCCCCACCCCCCCCCCCCCCCCCAAAAAATGTGCATGTGCACAATTAAATACAGTAACACAACAACCCAGTGTTCTTTTATATTGTTTATGAATTTTAACACTCTGAGGTCTGAAAACGCGCTGGCGCTTTTGCAGGTTTTTTTTCACATGCAGCAAAACAGACTTAAAATACTCCGTCATTTTTTTGTCATAGAGACTAAGTAATATATCAATTGAAACTATAGAATATCTTCTTTTATTTGTATACACTCAGAGTAAAACAAAATTTTGTGCTTTTTTGTAAATAAAGAAACTACATGATGCAGATCTCTCGTCTCCCTCTGAACGAAGTTCCAATCTGATAGTTCTCAGAAAATGAATTGTAACTTAGGGAATACTAATCACAGAAAAATTACACTTATTCTAAAAAAACGTTAAGATGTCAGGTTTTAAATCATGTAAGTCAAATCGAAAACAACCTTCTGTGTTTATGTAATCTGTATGAAAAGGAGCCATGTCAGAATCCGTGATTCAGCTCATTACCGCTAATGTGGCCACGCCCACGAGCCAGCGCTATTCAGACGCAATTCAGAGGCAATACATGCATTCATCGTCTCAATCGTGTATTTATTGTCTTGAAAAGTGTTATCTGGATGTAAAAACATGGTTAGCGAGCTCTAGAAGACATGCAGTTAGTTCCTTTTTCTTTTCTTCTATAGATGAATTTTGATGAGTTTTTGTTTTTTAGCGCCCTCCAGCTGCAGTTGGAATTGGAAACTCCATGCATGAATAGCCTCTTCTTCTTTTAGATGAATTTGTGGACTAAAATGCACAGAGAGTGCCCTCTGACTTCAGTATGAATTGAAAACACCAGCGCTTCATAGTAATGACAATGAATATTAATAAATATAATCCTCTGTATAGAAAATTGACATAAGCATATGAAATCCAATATTTCTCCAAATGTGCATGCTTTTAAACTAAAAGCCTATATTCAGAACTCTTTGCATCACAGAAATACATTATATTTTAAAGTATAATATAAAACCATTACTTTATATTGTAATAATATTTTTCTGTATGTTTCATATATCATGATGAGCTTGAGACATCACAGAAGGTTTTTTTTCACTGCCTACCTGACTGAAATGCCTCATTAATATGCAATCATTTCAGCTCATTATTATGCAATTATTTTGTCTTCTCAGGTGAAATGGCCCTTATTCAGTGGTGATTTCACCCTCCACGCATACTGTTTTCTTGGCAAAAAGTGTCTTACAAAACTAAATCAATATATTGTTTTATATGAGGAGTAGGCACATAATTTTACATATTCGAAGCAAAACTCTAGTCTACAACCTCCATACCCTAAGTATTGTAAACACACAGATTTACTATACTTTTTTGGCCTTATTTCAGTGACTTAAGTTTTTGTTTTTTTCAATAACCACGCATAACATTATTCCTTCAAAACACAAACATGTGCATACATGTTTCCTCACATATTATTGTAGCCTAGTTTTGTGCTGAATACAGTGTAATGACACTTTTCCCATTAATATGTTTATGAACAACTGTAAAAAAGCACAAATGTCGGGCATGTCAAAACTGCTCCAGGCCCCAAATCAGCCTCAACTCCAAGGTTAAATCACAATTTTAAACAGAAAACTACAATTAGATGCAGCACTAGTTTGCTTCTGATATCAGCATGTTAACAATTATTTGTTGTATTTTTTACAGGAACCATGCCATGATTCCTGCTAATCTGTTTTTAAAAAATGAAAATGAAAGAAAAAAAACACCTTAATGACAGTATGTTAAACAGGAACTTTTTCAGGAATGGCAAGAAAATGTGTGACTGTTAAAGTCTCTGTCTTTAGACCATGTACTCAAATGCCTTTTTGGCCTTAGTTAATTTGATATGTTGTGTTGTAAATAAAATACAATCAATCAAAACGACATTCTTTTCATCTCTTCAATTCTTTGTTCTAGTTCCCTCACAGTCCCCACCTGATAGGGCCATTAGGGGGGTCTTTGTCTTCCCAGGTGGAACACATCATTATTCATGATCATTCATGCCCTCCCCGCATACGCCTTCATTTTGAAGCAAAAAGTCTAGTTTATAACAAAATTCTAGATTATATCATACTTGACACCGCCAGGGCCCAGAGGGTTGATTCCTCTTGTTTACCCAGTTTTACTGTCTATGAATGAACATTATAAGCAGCAAAGCAACCATTTCCAAGACTATCCATCAAAATGGGTTATGTTAAAGCAGTTTTATAGGATAATACCAGATATAGACTTAATTCTTACCTGATAAACACAGAATTAACACAATCTCAATGGTGTGGACTGAGCGCAGTGAATGTGATGTCTGTCTCTCTCTTGTGTCTTTCCCTCTCTGTTTCTCATGTTTTCCTTTGTGTTTCAACTGTAAATCTTGGCAATGAGCTCGCCTGCATATATACCGGTGTTACAAGATTTTCAGTGTGACGTGAACTATACCTAATTTTAATTATTTATAGTTTCATAACTGTTTGTTATCATCATGCATTTGGAAGCGGGCTATTATAGTTAACTAAAAAGTAAAACTGAAACTAACTATAAAAACATTTTCTTTTCTTGAAATAAAATAAAACTTGGTAACACTTTACATTAAGGTTCCCTTTGTAAAGGGTTTATAAAGGTGTTTGTTAATGGTAATAAGTCATTTACACAATGCATTATAATCATTACTAATGCAGTTATAACTGCATGAAATAAAAAGGGCGACTTTATGCAATACCTGCAAATATGAGCCGTTTTTAACTCACATGTTATAAATGCTTACTAATGTATTTTTAAACATCTTTAACTCAAAACCAATTTCTGGTTTATTTATGATGCAGCAAAATTGACTATCATAATTAGACTGAAGGTTGTTGTATTTGTGCTTTCTTATTATATCTCATGACTGCCACTTGTCTTACTATGTTGCTTACCAGAAGTTTTTGTCTTACCCATACTCCTCCAAAAGTCATGATGCCTCTCCACAGCAGTGTATAAAACAAAATTATTGTTTTTTTAAAGCCAAAATTCCAACTTTTTTTAAAAATAAAATAAACAAAAGATAATACCCTACTTGATTAGATATTAAGTCTGCGGAACCGGAAGTTGCAACGACTCTTCTCCAGTGTTGTGACGTATTTCCAATGAAACAGAATATTGAATAGAGGCAGAGTTTTTTACTTTAGTGCTCCTCCTTTCCGTCTCTCGCACTCCTCCTCTCCATATCTCACTCATAGCATACGAACGGTTGCAGAAGAGTGGTTTACACGTTTTCAACCCAAGCCATCAAACTGACTTTCCGAGAAGAAACGCCATTCCGACCAGAATTAACTTTTCAGATTTTGATTAAGATTTCTGCAGCAAACAAGTTTTTTTCTGTGTTTTTTAACTTGCACTGATTCATTGTTCACACAAGACCAGTAATATGACCATTAAATATTCAATGTAAGTGAAAACCTGTGAAACCATTTATTAATGAGTTATGAACAATTAACAACCTATTAAAGGAACCTTAATGTAAAGTGGAACCCTGAAACCAGAGTTAATGAAGTTATGAAACATTACCTCGATGAAAAGGAACCTTAATGTAAAGTGGAAACCCGTGAAACCATTAATTAATGATTTGAACCTTACACCTATGAAAAGGAACCTTAATGTAAAGTGAAGGAACCTAAGTGAGTAAAAAATGTGAACCATTTATTAATGAGTTATAACATAACAACCTATAAAATTTAATTTAAAGTGGAAACCTGTGAACCTTTTTTAAGAGTTATAACATTAACAACCATGAAAAGTAAACCCTTAAGAAAGTGAAAACCTGTGATTTATTAATGATTTACGAATAAATACCTGTGAACCTTAATGTAGGTGCATCGTGTTTATTAAGCAGACGCAGATCTCTTTTGTTTTTTCCGTGTGCATAATTTATGGTTGAATCATAATAAACAATAATTATTACCTTGATATCATGATAGGATACTGAACTTTGTGGGAGTTCGGTTATTTATTTAATAATAAAAAAAAAAAGCTAACACCCGAATATATAAATTACCACTAAACAGCGATTATAAGATAAACACTTGAAAAACATAGTCTCAATGGTCACTTCAGTTAGCTTACCCATCAAATCAGTAACTTTAAACACAAATTTTACTTTTAGAGCATGCCCTTGTAACTGATGACTTCTTCTCATGATAGTGGCAAGGCTTTGTTGGATGCTCACTAGCGCCAACTCCTGTCACACCCAGAACAGCATGCTTAGTGATGTAACCTGAAAGAGAATATAAAGTATACAGAGTATATAAGTATATAAAGAGTATATATAAAGAGTATTATTAGTATAGCCTATATATATTTGTCCATGTCTAGTTTTTCTATAACTTTCTTCCTTCATATAAAAAAAATGCTTCATCTGAATCCTGCTCCCTGACTGCTCTTTCCACAAATGTGACAATAATGTTAATGACAATGCATTCTTCTTCTATTTTAATAAATAATAATATTATTATTATTATTAGTATACTCCAGATAGTAGCTATATACTTTATTATTCTCTTTCGGGTTCTCATCACTATGCTTGTTTGATTCTGGCATGTGACATAGTTTGGCGCTAGTGAGCATTCAATAAAGCCTTGCCACTTTTGAGAAAAGTTACACGAGTACAGTGTCCAACATGCGTTGAAGTGAATTTGTGTTTACTGATTTGATGGGTAAGGCTAACTGAGGTGAAATCGCAGACTTTGTTTTTCTAGTGTTTATATTATATTAGTAATCGCTGTGTTAGTTTGTAGTTATCCTAAACAAATAACCGTTCCGGCGCACCCGCTCATGTACTTTACTGTACTGTGACCAAAGCCAAATAAGGTACTCAAGTTACAGTGGCCTTTATCATAAAAATATCTATTAAATGCTATTAATATGCTGCTAAGTTTCTGTAATGTGTGCCATTAGGTCATGATTTAATGATTTACACAACTGTTAATTAAAAAAAAAAAATACATATTTAGGTGCCTTTATTTCAGCTTGTATCAAATATGTTTTGGCTTATAGGTGTGATGTTTATTATCTTTTCTGAATACTTGATTGTTTCTCTGAATGTTTTTAAGTTTTTACCTGCATAAGCCACTTTTCATGAGAAGTCCATGCTCTGTAACTTTGTGCTGTAAAGATTTTTTATTTTTTCAAGTTTAAAGTGTGTTTACTGAGACATTCATCAAAAAAAATATTTCATCTGAAAAAGATATTATCTTCTGTGTACATTAATAATTAATAAATACATGATTAACGTGTGTTCACACTACATTAAGGTTCACTTTAATAGGTTAATTACTGTTTATAACTCATTAAATGATTTCCACTTTACCTTAAGTTCCCTTTTCATAGGTTTTAATGTTCATACTCATTAATAAATGGTTCACAGGTTTCCACTTTACATTAAGGTTCCTTTCATAGGTTGTTAATGTTCATAACTCATTAATAAAGGGTTAACAGGTTTCCACTTTACATTAAGGTTCCTTTTCATAGGTTGTTATGTTTCATAACTCATTAATAAGGGTTACAGGTTTTCACTTTACATTAAGGTTCCTTTTCAAGTTTGTTTAATGTTTCATAACTCATAATGGTAACAGGTCCACTTTAACATTAAGGTTTCCTTTCATAGGTGTTTAATGTTCATACTCTTAATATGTTAACAGGTTTCCACTTTACTTAAGGTCCCTTTTCATAGTTTTATGTTCATAACTCATTATTAATGGTTCACGGGTTTCCACTTTACATTAATGTTCCCTTTCATTTGTTAATGTTCATAATTAAATAAATGGTTCACGGTTTTCACTTTACATTAATTATTACGGTCATATTACTGGTCTTGTGGTGAACAATGACCGTGCAAGTTAAAACACAGAAAAAACTTGTTTGCCGCAGTAATCTTTAATCAAATCTGAAAAGTTACTTCTGGTCTGGAATTTTGTCTTTAAAAAACATAATTTTGTTTTTATACACTGCTGTGGAGAGGCATCATGACCTTTTGGAGAGTATCATGGGTAAGACAAAAACTTCTGGTAAGCAACATAGTAAGACAAGTGGCAGTCATGAGATATTAATAAGAAAGCACAAATACAACAACCTTCAGTCTAATTATGATAGTCAATTTTTGCTGCATCATAAAATAAACCAGAAATCTGGTTTTGAGTTAAATATGTTAATAAATACATTTATTAAGCATTTATAACATGTGAGTTAAAAACGGCTCACTATTTGGCAGGTATTGCATTAAAGTCGCCTTTTTATTCATGCAGTTATAACTGCATTATTAATGAATTATAATGCATTTGTAAATGACTTATTACTCATTACCTAACACCTTTATAAACCCTTTACAAAGGGAACCTTAATGTAAAGTGTTACCTAAAACTTTAACTGAAATGAAAATGAGAAAAAAAATATTACAGCTAGTTTCAAAGATAACATTTCTCATTTCAAATTAGTTTAACTGTAGGCCTACTAAAATAATTGAAACTTAAAAAAACTTTAAAAAACTTACATTTTACTAAGTTTACTTAAATTTACTAAAATTACTTTACGTAAAAAGATTTGACGTAAAATTGAAATGAAAAAGAAAAATATAAAAAAACTCATTCAAAATATTGAGCGAGACTTGTGCTTTGACTTATGCTATTTGCATTAGCACAATAATAACGTTATCTAATTTCTCTAATAATATTCTATAAATTTCAATTTCTTATAAAAGGTCCAAAAAACAAACAAAAAACTAAAACATTATCCTGAAAGAAGGGGGTCCAAAATCCTGTCTTGCACACCCTCCTTAAAACTGTTCATGGCGCCCCTGGTCATGACCCCTGCAGTTTTGAATAAGGGCTTTGATAAGGGCTGCTTCAGACAGCTACAAACAGCTACAAACTCTCTATATATCATCTTTCAGCTTAGGATTTTTTTTTTTTTTTTTCAAATGAGACCATTTTCACATTTCTGTGAGCTTCTGTTTCTAAATAATCAACTGTTTTGTCACGGACATACAGAACAGAGAACATGCAATCTCCAAACCATCGATCAGTGTGCTATCATTTTCTGAGGACATGTTGATGATGGTATATAAATCATGCCCAGAATTCAGTGTTTGCAGGGACACATGTCAATCAAGCCTACCATCCATTCAGAAACTGAGCAATGTTATACTTCAAGGTCAGGAGGCTGATCTCTCAGATTAGTTCAAGTTGACACACAAGATGCTTGGACTGAAGATTTATAGTTTATGGACTGTTTTGATTTTGATAATTACATCTAGAAAGGGAAAAACTTCAATGGCATCAATAAAAGAGATCTTTGAAGCGAAACTAAAGTGATGATTTCTTCGGCCAGCGACGCAGTGGAGAGGATCGCACTAGAGAGGAGAGGATTTGACGGTTGGTATGTATACTGTATTTACAATGCTTTCATTTTGATAGAATTATTATTATTTGAAATGTGAAAGCACAGCAACCAATCTGATTAACTATTATTTGACAAAAAAAAAAAGTTAAACTATGTTTAGGATATGGCAAGGCACAGCAGGCTTGAATAAAATCGTTATTTCTGTAAATCTATATTTTGATATTGTGAAGTGGATATTATTACAGTTCAAAAACTGTGTGTATAAACAGTGATTTCTCTGTTTCAGTTGCTGTTGAGGTTCAGTGAGCAGCAGCAGCAGCTGGCACAGCGGGCATCTCCAGGAGGAAGAGGATGATGCTGAGGTGATGCTCAAGTGAAGCTCAACACAGGTGACAAAAATTATGCACATATAAGGAGTCATATAAATCTGGAGGATGTAGATCCTGTTCTAGATTGTAATAGACCACATATATTTTATAACTTATAGAGTCTTGTGTCTCCTGAAAGAATAAAACTGATCAAAAAAAAAGCAACTCTTTTTTGTTTCTGTTTATTATAGCACAGACAACATACACTGTAAAAAAAATCCCAGTAAAATTTACGGTAAAAAACCGGCAGCTGTGGTTGCCAGAACTTTACCGTAAAAAATACAGTAGCAACGTAAAAAAAAAAAAAATGTTAATTTACAGTAAATAACGTATTTCATTAACTGATATAATGTTAATTTACCAACCTAATGAAGTACTAATATCTGTTTTGTACCTTTGTAATACACTGACAGTCACCAAACACAGTGGTGATAAGAGTCACATGATGAATCAAAGTTCATCACAAGCAGATTTTCCACAAGCTGAGAAGGACAACACTAACATATAAGGTGCACACAGTGTCATTCACACACACACTAAACACCATCATGGTAACATGCATGAAATTTTAAAAACATAAACATTAATTTAACAACATTAGATGTAACATAAAACCCTAATGTACATAACTGATTAGAAAAAAATGAAAAACTAAGAAGAAACAGAGTTATTTCAACGAAATATATCAAATGTGAAGTGTCACGCAGGGAATTGTGGGAATGTCAATTTACGGTTTTTCACTGTAAATTTACAATGAATTGTTATTTTCACTTCCAAAACTGTGAATTTAATGGTATTTTACCGTAAAATTACATTAAATGTACCATTAGATCTATATACAGTTATTCACCGTATATAGTACGGAAACTTTCTGTAAACCAATTGACAGTTTTTCAGCAGCATTTTACAGTCTTTTACTGTTAAATCACGGTCATTTTTTACAGTGTACTATCATATTTTCACTTTCAGCAGTGTTTTGTAGTTTCAAACGGTTTTCTTCGAAATGACACCGGGATATTGCATTTATACCGCTGTATATGGGTATGGGGAGACTTTAGATTTGGGTAGGTGGAAATTACATAAAAAAATGTAATATTCTTTTCAACATGATAGAGACACAATTCTTTTTTTACAGTGTTTGCTTAAAAATCTAGAGGAAACTGTGTGCAGTGTGCTGGAGCACTCACGGCCTGAGTTATACAAGAATTTATAACAAAATATAAAAACGCTCTTTCTTTTTTTGGGTGGGTTTATTACAGCACAGACAATATATACTATAATTTTTTATCACTTTCAGCAGTGTTTTATGTAACTTTAAAGGGTTTCCTGTAAAAACACCAATATTTTGTATTTAGAGCACTGTATGTGAGTATGGGAAGTTTTGCCATACTGTACCTGATATACAGTATATCCAAAATAACGGATATTGAATCGAATTGCAAGTTAGTGAATTGAAATGCATAACTATGATGACAGGAAATGGAGCAAAACAGAAAACAAAGTCCAAACAGGTTGATATTGTGACATACTGATAAGCTTCATCTTTCCATTATTGTTACACTCTAAAAATGCTGGGGTTAAAAACAACCCCAATTGGGTTGAAAATGGACAAACCCAGCGATCGGGTTGTTTTAACCCAGCAGTTGGGTTAAATGTTTGCCCAATGTGCTGGCTAGTTTTATTTAACCAAACTATTGTTTAAAAATGTCTATATGTCTGGCTTAAAATGAACCCAAAATAGGTTGGAAATTGAAAATCAGTCACATAATTACTAGAGGCAACAATAATAATCAAAGGTGAACATTTATTAAAAAACAATTTTATTAAATGTTTGTTGTTTAATTATTACATTTAATATGAATAAAAGTTAATTTCCAACATATTTTGGGTGTATAAGCAAGCAATACAGCAATTTTTGCACAATAGTTGGGTTAAATAAAACCCAACCTGCTGGGTTAAAACAACCCAATTGCTGGGTTTGTCCATTTTCAACCCAACTTGGGTTGTTTTTAACCAAACATTTTTTAGAGTAATAGTTGCAACTTGCACTCTTAAATGTAGATTGAAACCTCGCAGCTGATAAATATGCTCCAGGGACCATAATCATATAGAACACTTCCTATAACACCAGATGTACTCGTTACATCAGACGAAGAATGGCATCTACGCTAATATTAGTCTCTCTGTTTATCCCGAGGTTACCGTAGTCATGATTGTAATACATCTTCACTGAACTGTTTTTTTTCTCCATTCTGTCACTTTGGGTTCCTTGCCACTGTCGCCCCTGTCTTGCTTAGTCGGGGACACTTGATATTCAACATTATTACTGATCTGCCTGCATTGACACCATTGTATATGTGTAACTGAACTGAGCTGGACGATGATATCACTGTTTTCTCTAGAGCTGCTGTATAGATAAATTAACTAAATTAATATGAATAAATACTGAACTTACTTAAGCTGGACAATGATGCTATTTTCATATAGAGCTGCTGTGCAGCCAAAATTATGTTTCTGTTATCACTGTAGAGCTGCTCTGTAAACTTGACTCACACACATACACTTACATGGTAATTTTGTATCAAACGTTTATTGTTTAATTGTTGAATTTAATAAATTATTTATTGGATGTCACATAAAAATTTACCCAGAACCCCTGAACTCCCTCCCTCCCAGAACTGCCTGACTGCGGCTACACTCAGGGTCTTCGGAGTCTCCAGAGACCCCAGGCAACAAAATGTAATTTTGTAACAATATAATATATTTTTTAAAAAACAATGTAATTTTACTGTGTTTATTAAGTTACTCGACATTG
>JAOTNS010000429.1:0-54439 GCA_028476615.1 Culter alburnus
TTTCACGGTGGGGTGTGTGTGGGAAGTGTGCTTGTTGGATAACTAGCACTGGATCACTTCCATGGGTAAACCTTAGCCCGTTAATTTGGTATATATTTGTTTTTGTTTATTTGGAAGTTGTTTAAATTGGTTTTGTTTAATGTTTTTCTTATGGGTGTTTCTTTTTGTTATTCGTAAATTAGTTGCTTGTCACTGTGAGGGATATGTTTTCTTTTTGTTGTTAAGTTTGTTTTTGTAATTGTATAATTTGAGTTTTGATTTTTGTGTGCGTTTTTTGTCTTGTAAATTTGTTTTGTGTATATCTGTTTTATTTTGAGTTGTCATTGGAGAGAGAGCTGCCAGAATGGCACCGTATCATTGATGCCATTTAAGTGATTTTTTTTTCTAAATTCAAGTTGTGAATAAATTTTGTACTTTATATTATGCCAACTTTTTCCTGCCTACATTTCTCTGTAATAATCGAACCTGTGTGACCTAATAACAAACTTTGTTGTTATTTCTATTCTGTTAACCTGTACCTCTCCCCCCCACACCCAGCCATAGTGATGAAGATGCAGAGTGATCCATGCTCTCACACACACTCACACTCACCCACCACACACACACACACTCACACACTAGTGATTTGTTTTATTGTATATCGGACAATGCCTACTGTTTTACGTGACACTTTACTGAATGCCGATGTATTACTGAATGACTGCCTATTGAATATCGTTATCATTATAGTTTTTTTCATGCATATGTAGTGGACAAATTGTCCTACTAGTTACAGGTTTGACACTTTACTAAAAAAGACTTTGAATGTATACTAAATAACTTGCCTACTGAATATTGTTTCATTACTTCATTACTTTTACAGTTTTCGGCACTGAATGACTATAGCCTAAATGTGTTACTAAATGATTTGATGTAACATTAACATTATTGTTTTTATTTAATAGTGTATTTGTATGTGTTATTTTTAAATTATTTTTTTATTGGTGGACAATATGAAACATGAAATTAAAAATTTTTATTTTGCTTTTATTTTACTATTTATTTTATTTGTCTGTTATTATTTCATGCTTTGCATCTATTTGATTTATATTATATTTATAGTATGAGTCCCTGATGTCATATGTTGCATGGTTCTCTTTTTTTTTTTTGTTTTGTTTTTTTTTTGATTTGTACCGGTTTTAAAAAAAAGAAAAAAAAAAACTTTGAATTATAATCACCAATAGTTGTTTAATTGTAATAATTTATTTCATTAATCAATCATTGTGACGACACAATTTAGACCATTTTAACAGGATCATTAAATATTAACAAATGTATGGGTCTATGTAAAAAAAAAAAAAAATTTAATGTTCATGAAACATTAAAAACAGATTTATAGCGTTTTGGAAAAGAGCTCCTCAAATAGAGGTAAATAATACTATATTAATAATAAAGTGTTTAAAAGTAGTAGGCTACATGTGTTTAAAACTTATTTAAATCATATATTGTCCTGGGTCTGACATCATGTGCACCAGACGAAAGACCCTGATTGTTCAGACCTCCACGATTGAAGATAAAAGTTCAGATTATTTGCTGCATTTTTCAGATATCTGAAAGAGGAGATTGATGATGAGAGTAATAATACATCTCTGACCGTTTTACTCGTGTGGAATACAGCGAGTCAATAATTATTTTACTGTAGTAATTTTGTAACAGATAAGGGTTGTGGTAGTTTTGTAATCTGGCTTAAAATCTAACTGGTCTAGAGAACATCTGCAAACAGTTGATCAAGTGTATATAAAGTTTTTGTATTGTTCTATTTACACTTTTATTATTATTATTTTACACATAGCCTAAAAAATTGACATATTTTAAATCATTTAAACGTTTTTCTACAAAACTGGATTTATATATTTTCTCACTTTAGATGTACAGAGCCCAAGGGACATGGTGGTGTAAAAATTGGGATGGAAGGAAAATATTTTTCAAATCATTTGCATTCTCTGACAAAAGCTGTGTGAGTTCAGACAAACACTTCCTGTTTAATTTCCCTCAGGCAGTGGTTCAGACAGCTCTGTACGTTAACAATGGAGCAGTTAATAGAGTTGATTCTGAACTGAGACTGAAATATAAAGAAATATGTTCAGTGTTTAGTTCAAGACACGGTTTGACGTCAGTGAAAGACACCTGACGGATAAGTTTCAGTAAAGTTGGCAACATATTCACAGATTCAGATTTCCTAGATCAATAACTCATGAGCTAAATTTGTTAAAACACAATAACATCTCTTTACAATCGTAGACAACGAGCTACAACCTAATTTTCCTCAAAACGAGTCTTCCTCCACACTGTACAATACATTGATCTCTATGTGCAGGAGCTGAAGGGACCGTCTGCAAAGTGCAAAACCTGAAAGTGTTTCTACAAAATGTTGTACAGCTGTTGAACACCAGGCATGTGCCACATAGACACAGAGCTGTCTGAACCACTGCCTGAGGGAAATTAAACAGGAAGTGTTTGTCTGAACTCACAACAGGTTTTGTTAGAGAACGCAAATGTTTTCCACCACCATGTCCCTTTACGGGCTCCGTACAAATGAAATAAATTATTTAGGCAACATAATCAGCCTGTGTTGTTTTAATTCTGATAAATCATTGCATATGCACCTGCATCACTCGTCAGAGCGTTTCATAAGGTTATACAGAGTTAGACAGACTTCAGTCACCGAGAGCCAAAAACAAACAGCAGCGCTTTAACAGTTCCTCCTGAACCAAAACAATGAGCTCCTGCTGCGTTCACTCCATGAGTAACTATAATTATGAGATGGAAACCCGTGAGGCTCTACCTGGAGCGTTTCTATTTCAACACATCGACACCAAAATAAATCTGCAGCAGTCAGGTGGAACAAGTAAAGCTCTGTAAGTTGTTTGTGTTCATTATTATTGTAATGTTCTGTGCTTTGAGCAATAACTTTCTAGCCTGGGGTGATCTCACATTGTGACCACAGTATGAGCACACAGTGAGAGCGCTGTGAGGTTACACTTTACATCACTGAGAGACCAACTGTTGACTGGGTATGATGTTGGTGGTGCTGACCCTTTGTGATGAAGATATTAACATTAAGGCATCAGTTGAAGCGTTTTTTTCTAATCAGAAGTAAATGTTCTGGAGTCGTTATATTTGGTATATGGTGCATCTATAAATTAATGATTGTAATTTTAAAAAAGTGAACTCACTGTTGTTGCAGATGAAAATCTGCTGTTACTACATGACACATCATGCATTGTCCATTCTTCATCACAGCACACACTCGTGTCGTTATTTCGTTGTCCGTTAGCCCAGTTCATGATCGAGCACAGGTCACCTGAAGACACTGCCATTATCAACACTCGTCTTCTTCAGCCCAATCCAGACATAGTTTTTCCAACCTTTATCAATCACACTCTTCACCTCGTTCATGTCGTTCATGTTGTCAACGGTGGCCAGATCTGTGTATTTCTCTCTGCAGTATCTCTGAGCTTCAGTCCAGGTCTTCGCTCATTTATAAAGTAATATGACGCTGAAACACATTCAGATACGGAGCAGAGAGCTGTGAAAGAGAGGGTTTTGATTTAATGCTTTTCATAACAGAGTCAAAACCTGATGAAACTATAAACCATCAATAACAACAAACACACTCACCAATGAGAAGAAGAATGAAATATAGAGTTTGCTCCATTTCTGAGGAAGAAACACATTGAAAAACTCAGATAATCCCATATTCATCTTGGATTCATCAAATCATGATCATGTCATTTAAAAAATAGCAGAAAAACAAAATTCACAATCATTC
Source organism: Culter alburnus (assembly GCA_028476615.1). NCBI lineage: Eukaryota > Metazoa > Chordata > Actinopteri > Cypriniformes > Xenocyprididae > Culter > Culter alburnus. The sequence continues at coordinate 3,812 of JAOTNS010000429.1, forward strand.
AGACAATATTAACATCTCTAGTCTAGTTGTGTTTGAAGAATGAACATGTGAGTTGTTCTTACTTTAGAGGTCGTGTGTTTCTGTCCTGAGTCTGATGTTTCTGTCTGCAGCTTTAAACAGTGTGATCATTATATCTGCTCTCATCCCTCTTTCAGAACATCATTTCACGTCATTTGTTTATTACTCAAAAAACCCATATCATATTCATTTCCTCTTTATTTGTGTGTTTGTCCACTCTGTCCCTTTATTTGCATGTTGACGTTCTGTGTCAGTCAGTATTAATCTATATTAATATGAACCTCCATCAAAAAATTATATGAACATTTATATTTTAACACATTACACTTTTAGATCACTGTGAGATAAATTGTTGACTGGGTTTGAGCGCAGGATCACTGAAGACACAATTTATATCTTAACATTCACAATAAACAGCTGCTTTAATGATATTGCTGGACTGAATAACTCGTGTTTCATCTCTCTCATCTTCATGTACGGGACTGTCCACACACACTTGCGCTTGACCATCCCTTACGGAACAAAAATATATGGGAATATACTGCAAAATATAATATGATATAAGACAGGTGACACTGGTTACTGAGAGCTTTAAGAGCTCTGTTTGAGGATCCAGTCAAAGAGAAAGAAAAGTGTGTGAGAAGGAATGAGTTTGACTATTGAGAGAGTTTGGGCTTCAGGGTTTGAGGCAATTAAAATGGCAAAAAGAAGAGGAAGGAAAGACAATCCCTTTTGCTTTTGGGTTTTTTGGGAAAAAAGTAGAAACTATTTTGCTCATGTATAGACTTCTTCATTTTGCTCTCCTGAGAGCTGAGACTCCTCACATTCACAACAGAGACAAGATAAAGACTCTGTCCAGTCTGCATTAAAGTGCTCATATTGTGCATTTATTCCCCTGACGTCCATTTATAATGTTAGTAAGTGTTTTGGACTCATCATCTTCTTCTGCTTAAAATAAGATGAAACAGCAGCAAGTCTGATATATTGGGATTGACTGGAGTGTGTTCATTAAAACCATTGTTACATAGTTTTTTAGAATTAGTCTTATTATGAATTTTGTTTCATTTCATCCATAATTCAACGGACAGTCTACCAGTGGCAGCGTTTCACAAAATCCTAGGGTATATGGCATCATTCCTTCTAGACATACAACAACGAGATTCCTGAGTAATCATATTATATCTAAACAAAATGTGGACAAAATCCACATACTAAAAGAATGCAATCGTAATGCACAGACTTAACAATATGAATCAATGCAAACTATGAAACAGTACTATAAGCCTACAACGTGTCCTAACCAAACATGATGCGACGTGTGAGAAAATGTATCTTTTCCATGTTTTTGTAACGGTGATTCATGATGATTCTATTTACAAACTTTTCTATTTCTGCGGCGTTGCAGCTGAAACAACATACAGAATATGACAATACATCTCAGGTGCAGATTATGTGCTTTATTTAATATTAAAAATTATTTAGAGTTTGAGTATCATTTTTCGTGACCTTTATACAGCAACATGGATAAGCTAATTCACCTCAGATTTTAAAAGTAAAGGACAACAATGTTCAAACTGAACAAACCAGTGTAAAAAAAAATGTTTCAGTCACTCAGTATATTTAATCAAGTTAAAATGATGTAAGATTTATCAATTTGATAATGTACTTATCCATTTAAGCCCTGGATATACTATGCACACGGCGATCGCACAGCTTTGCAAAGTATACTTCTTTCAACTCATACACAGACAATCAATGCATATGCAGTTTTGAGCAATCTCACCACGAGTTACAACCCATGTAAACATCTTTGTATTTTTTCATGCTAGAGTTGTATAAATGAGGGTAATTTCTAACCTCTTAACACAATCTCTCGTCTATATAGGCCTCCATTGATCGGGAAGAGTTAAATAATCATATTGACACACACAATTAGGATTTTTTTTGTTGAATTGGGTCAAAACCCCAGATCGTTGGGGAGGGCTTAAAATCTTCAGGTGTCTGTTCAGCCATAAGGCCCCGATATACGTCAAGCGTTTAGAGGTAAAACAAAGTTTGAAATACGTGAGCAGCGATATACTGTAATCGAACATCTGACGCCGCCCACACTGCTGAGAGCGACGGTTAGATGAATATGTAAAAATGTTGTGCGCTTTCCTCTCAGTAACAAAATAAACATGACAAAATTGAGAAACTAGCAAAGATTTTTAATAAAGCATAAGAAAAGCGTCTGATTATGGCAACATGGATATATGTGTTTGCACAAGCTCTGTAATTCGGCACTCCAGTAAAGTCACGTTTCGTTTATATTATATTACTTTATAAAATAGATTGCTTAAAATCAAGCAGCTTTACCGTATTAAACATGAAAAACAGTGTCAGTCTCTCATTTCATTAGAAATACAACTTCGTTTTCTACTATAAAGCAGCTCTCCAGTGTTCATGTTTTCACTCATGGACGTCTTCTACGGACTCGAGAGGAGAAATTAACTGGAAAAAGATTTTCCGAGTGAAAGAAGGCGGAGCCTCAGTGCACACCTTCCTTACATAATGGCCACGGACCAATGGTAGTATGAAGGTGGTTACCAGCTGAAGCGAACTTTTCCAGAAAGCTTGCTTTGGCAAGTTGTTTTGAACTTCCAAAACGAACTTTGTTTCGGCCTGATTTGGTTCGAAATTACATCACATCAGTCCGTTCTTCCATTTCATTTGAAATATATCGGGGCCTTTAGCTGGGCTCTTGACCCTTGACTTTTTCACATAGTTTTTTTCAGGCTGTAACAGAGTGAAAAAACTCATTTGTTATGGGAAAAAAGCAGAGAGGAAAACTGATCAGGTGATGATTATGTATCGATGATGACAATCATCATGTAGACCTGATTCACTGATCTCATCCATTGTTTAATCCTTCATCAAAAGTATGTTGTAGTATTAATAGATGTGGAACTCCACATTAGCAGCGCTGTGAACTACAATGATCTTCTAACTCATCATTCACACAAAAGATTTAAAACTACAGCATTATTAAGACACAAACAGACATCAAGAACAACGATGACGAACATCACAAAACAGGCTACAAAAAAGTAGCCAATCAGCTGCATAATTTATTCATGCTGCAATGCATGCTGGGACTTTTGTACTATGGTGGCACCCAGCATGCATTGCTGCATTCAACTTTTTTTGATTGTCACCATTGCTAAGATTCATACGCTGCTTCGTGATGTCTGTGTTCATCATTAATGTTCAATTATCACTTAATGATTTAATTAACTGTAACACTGCTTCAGTGTTAGTTTTTAACACTCTGTAGAGTGGATCCCAGGAGACACAGAGCAGTGTTATTTAACACCGGGGATTTTTCCATGATAAGGAAATACAACATACACACAGTCTCTCCATTCTCTAGCACATTCAAATTAACATTTCCATGACGAACACAGAGGACAATATGTGGACAAACATGTAAACAAGGAAGAAAAATAGAGTAATAAACAAATGATGCACAGCAAAATCCCCAGTGTTAAAAATAACTCAGTGTTCATGTGTGTCCACACTACAGGGTGTTAAAATAACACTGAAACAGTGCTGAAGGTAATGAGATAATTAATTATGATTGAGCATTAGTGGTGACACCTGATGCTAATAATCAGAATCACTGAAGGAAAGAGAAACAAGAACAGAAAAAAGAAAAGTATAGCCAAGTATGGTGTCTCATACTCAAAACATTTCACCCATCCCAGTGCACACACACACACACAGCAGTGAATATTGAACACACATACACACACAAACACAAACACACACACAAACACAGCAGTGGCAGCTGTGGGTCCCGGGGAGTGATTGGGGGTCAGATGTCTTTCTCAAGAACACTTCAGTTGTGAGTAATGAGAGTGGAAGAGAGCGCTGTTCATTCACTCCACACACTGACATCTCCTGCTGGCACTGAGACTCGAACCCGCAATCTTAGGCTGGCCACACACTTGAAGATTTTAAGCCGATTTTGGGCCCGATGTGCAACCCCTTTAGCAATCTGGGGGATTCAAGGCTTCTCACAACTGACTTTCTGTCCAAAAAATCCTCAATTGTGTGGTGTGATTATTGAACTGCTCCTGTTCGACTTGGAGTCCATAAGTATGAAACATGCTTCTGACATGACACCCTCTATAGACAATGAGAGCGAGCAAGTATTTATAAAGAAGATCACCCATATTATTTTTTTTTCTCCCTTGGCTTTCTTCCCATGAAACAAAACTCATGTCAGGAAATGTAGGAAGGAAATGTAGTGCTGTGTTTTTGTCTGCTGTTCACATTCCTCATCAGAAGTGCTCAGTAAACTCTGATGCCATCAATGCGCTGGAAACAGCTCACCCTGATGCTGCTTTCATTATTGCAGGTAACTTCAATCACTGTAATCTATAGACTGTATTGCCGGAATATTTTCAGCACGTAAACATCGCTGGATTATGTTTATTGTCATATCTGTGATGCCTACAAAGCCGTCCCCCGCCCACACTTTGGAGTTTCTGATCACATTTCTTTGTTCCTATACCCAGCCTATAGGTAAAGACTTAAGCAAACAAACTCAACTGTTAAACTCTGGTCTCCAGAAACAGTGCATAATGCAAGACTGTTTTGCTCAGACAGACTGGGACGTGTTTAAAGCTCAGCCTACTTCCTCAAAAGGCTGAGGAAGTTTAGCATGGCATCAAAGATCCTCAGCAGCTTTTACAGCAGTGTCACTGAGAGGACCTTGACCAGCTGTATCACAGTAACAGATGGATAACAGAGGAGCCAGGGGATCATAGCATGATACATAAACACAGGGGCGGTCTGGGGTTAAAAAGTGGCCCTGGACTTTCTGGCACAGAGTGGCCCACCACACGCTGCACAGAGAAATTTTTGACACATCTTAACATAAAAATATAACACAATACAGAAATATAAATGATATTTACTTTTTTTTTTTAATTGAAATGTTTATCATTGACATTAAATGAATGACATGCATGTTTACATTATAATTCGTCTTTTCTGGTGTACAAATACAAAATTTTGAAGAATTTGTGCTCAAATAACATATAACACAATGCTCTGGTATGGTCTAGAAGACTGGGAATGTATTTCAGAATGTGCTGTTTTTATGGTGCCTTCGGTTCTAGTGTTTGTCCTTTAGGGAGCTTGACATCTGTCAGTTTATGGAATAGATGTCCAATTTTTATCCAGAATTTATTCCTTTATTCCTGTATAATTATACAAATGTGTGGGACAATGGGTCTTCGCAGGCCCGCTGTCAGGCGAAACTTGGGTTGGCTAACGCTGCTGCGAGTGTCTATGCGCTATTTAAAGGTGCTAAAGAGGATGTTTTGTTTTATACATTTTTGCAATATTACTTGAAACTGTCTTTACTAACTGATAAAAGACTATTTATTAGGTGCACTGAAAGGAATAATATTAATATACATCATCTGTGCACGAGGTAGGGCCTTAAAAACATCAGCCAATCGTTTATGTGATCATCACATAAACGATTGGCCCTCTGGCTTGTCAATCACTGCCGTGACGTTCCTTGTGAGAGACGTGTGCGGATTGGCCCTCTGACAAGCCAAGTCTTTGACTGATTTTATTAACTTTTGTCTATTTTAGTGGGGCAACTGCTCGTGAGCACTTTGTTACTGTGGACTGCAGGGCAAATGCTCCTTAGACAACGTTAAGACTGCACTGTTTGTTCTGCTGCTATTTTTACAACTGTGTGACCGTTATATTTGATTCATTACTTTGATTTTGTTTGTTTTGTTGCTCTACACTCATGCTGGTGGTCTAGGTGAAGGGTGGCTAGTCCGAGCCGTCACTTAAAGCGAGACGTGCCGCTAACGGTGCACGTTTATCCCCACCAGTTATTGCCACCAGCAGCATGTTCGTTTTGTTTATTTTTCTTTTTTTTTCCCTTGATCTGCGCTTTTCCTATGGATGGCGTGGAAAAATATCTTATATCTTGTACCTGGGAAGATTAAGTTTTTTTTTTTTTTTTTGTTGTTGCTTATTCAGGAGCTGAAGGCCCCCAGTGAGGGAAGCTAGCTAAAAATAATAAAAACTCATATAGTTCATCATCACACACCAGAGGTGGTTTTAAAGAGAGAGAAATAAAGCCAATTTATCTCAAATGCCAGTTTTATCGTTAATGAAATGAGAATCACTATTATCACAGTTTTCCTCACCTAATGCACATTGCACTGGATAAGATAGTGAGTGAACACAAACTACACTGTAATTCCATCCATTGAATGAATACTGACAAAAAATATAGTTTTGTTCTAATTCTAATAAATCATATGCACCTGCATCACTCGTCATCAGAGCGTTTCATAAGGTTATACAGAGTTAGACAGACTTCAGTCACCGAGAGCCAAAAACAAACAGCAGCGCCTTTAACAGTTCCTCCTGAACCAAAACAATGAGCTCCTGCTGCGTTCACTCCATGAGTAACTATAATTATGAGATGGAAACCCGTGAGGCTCTACTGGGGGGTACCTGAAGACACAATTTATTTTTAACATTCACAAATAAACAGCTGCTTTAATGATATTGCTGGACTGCATAGCTCGTGTTTCATCCCTCTCATCTTCATGTATCGGACTGTCCACCCACACTTGACCATCCCTTACGGAACAAAAAATATATGTGAATATACTGCAAAATATAATGTGATTTACACAATACACTTACATATATGGGAAACAAGTGCTTATATTTTTCATTATACTGCAATATATGCTTTGACCATGCATGACTATATATTGATACATATAAATATTTATAAATGGAGAAAAATAGCATCAGATTATGTATAAATCTCAATTTAAAAAATGGACCCTTATGACTGGTAACCTACTCTACTGCATGAGTAAATATATTAGCACATATCTGACCCATATGATATATATGAAATTACATAGTATTAGTAAATATATAGTAAATATATTGTCACATATTTTTCAATATATGAAAAGCGGCAATTTCTTATGCATTATTCAATACATTGTAATACATTAACACAATATATTTGGAAGTGAGTCCATTATAAAGGGTGTGTAGATAATGGAGTCCAGGTGCAGGGAGTTCGTAATCCGTGGTGATGGGGAGTTGACGAGGAAATGAGTGCAGGTGAGGAACAGGGAGGAACATGGGAGATGGAGTCCAGAACAGGAGGGAAGTGAACTGTAACAATATTATTCTGAATATTTTCAAATATACTGTTAAATCATTTAATATATTAATCATTCATATATAGGGAAATATATTTTCTTTCCATAAGGACATATAGCCAGATATTGTCATTAAACCCTTTCAATTACAAAAGATGTGTTAACATGTTTTACATGTTAACATGTAACTTTGAAGTGTCAACTGTTGCTACCTCTCTCTAGTTATCTCTAATGGTAAAGACTGCAAGTGTGTGTATCTGGACATCTTGTTTGCGTTTTTCTGTTTCGGGTCACTTTCTGTTCTGTTTCTGTTTGAACTGAACAATGAGGGTTGAGTTCATTAGTGAAGTCAGGTGATTCTGGTTACTGATTGAGGCTCCAGTCAAAGAGAAAGAAAAGTGTGTAAGAAGGAATGAGTCTGACTATTGAGAGAGTTTGGGCTTCAGGGTTTGAGGCATTAAAATGGCAAAATGAAGAAGAAAGAAAGATAATTCCTTTTGCTTTTGGATTTTTGGGAAAAAAGTAGAAACTATTTTGCTCATGTATAGACTTCTTCAGTCTATCTCCTGAGAGCTGAGACTCCTCACATTCACATCAGAGACAAGATAAAGACTCTGTCCAGTCTGCATATAAAGTGCTGATATATTTCAAATGTTTATTTCTTTTCATTTTGATGATTATAACTGACAAAGGAAAATCCCAAATTCAGTATCTCAGAAAATTAGAATATTACTTAAGACCAATACAAAGAAAGGATTTTTAGAAATCTTGGCCAACTGAAAAGTATGAACATGAAAAGTATGAGCGTGTACAGCACTCAATACTTAGTTGGGGCTCCTTTTGCCTGAATTACTGCAGCAATGCGGCGTGGCATGGAGTCAATCAGTCTGTGGCACTGCTCAGGTGTTATGAGAGCCCAGGTTGCTCTGATAGTGGCCTTCAGCTCTTCTGCATTGTTGGGTCTGGCATATCGCATCTTCCTCTTCACAATACCCCATAGATTTTCTATGGGGTTAAGGTCAGGCGAGTTTGCTGGCCAATTAAGAACAGGGATACCATGGTCCTTAAACCAGGTACTGGTAGCTTTGGCACTGTGTGCAGGTGCCAAGTCCTGTTGGAAAATGAAATCTGCATCTCCATAAAGTTGGTCAGCAGCAGGAAGCATGAAGTGCTCTAAAACTTCCAGGTATACGGCTGCGTTGACCTTGGACCTCAGAAAACACAGTGGACCAACACCAGCAGATGACATGGCACCCCAAACCATCACTGACTGTGGAAACTTTACACTGGACCTCAAGCAACGTGGATTGTGTGCCTCTCCTCTCTTCCTCCAGACTCTGGGACCCTGATTTCCAAAGGAAATGCAAAATTTACTTTCATCAGAGAACATAACTTTGGACCACTCAGCAGCAGTCCAGTCCTTTTTGTCTTTAGCCCAGGCGAGACGCTTCTGCTGCTGTCTGTTGTTCAAGAGTGGCTTAACACAAGGAATGCGACAGCTGAAACCCATATCTTGCATACGTCTGTGCGTAGTGGTTCTTGAAGCACTGACTCCAGCTGCAGTCCACTCTTTGTGAATCTCCCCCACATTTTTGAATGGGTTTTGTTTCACAATCCTCTCCAGTGTGCGGTTATCCCTATGGCTTGTACACTTTTTTCTACCACATCTTTTCCTTCCCTTCGCCTCTCTATTAATGTGCTTGGACACAGAGCTCTGTGAACAGCCAGCCTCTTTTGCAATGACCTTTTCTGTCTTGCCCTCCTTGTGCAAGGTGTCAATGGTCGTCTTTTAGACAACTGTCAAGTCAGCAGTCTTCCCCATGATTGTGTAGCCTACAGAACTAGACTGAGAGACCATTTAAAGGCCTTTGCAGGTGTTTTGAGTTAATTAACTGATTAGAGTGTGGCACCAGGTGTCTTCAATATTGAACCTTTTCACAATATTCTAATTTTCTGAGATACTGAATTTGGGATTTTCCTTAGTTTTCAGTTATAATCATCAAAATTAAAAGAAATAAACATTTGAAATATATCAGTCTGTGTGTAATGAATGAATATAATATACAAGTTTCACTTTTTGAATGGAATTAGTGAAATAAATCAACTTTTTGATGATATTCTAATTATATGACCAGCACCTGTATATCTAAACAAAATGTTGACAAAAATCCACCATACTAAAAATGCAATCGCAATGCACAGACATAACAATATAAATCAATGCAAACTATGAAACAGTACTATAAGCCTACAACGTGTCCTAACCAAACATGATGCGACATGTGAGAAAATGTATCTTTTCCATGTTTTTGTAACGGTGATTCATGATGATTCTATTTTACAAACAGTTTCTATTTCTGCGGCGTTGCAGCTGAAACAACATACAGAATATGACAATAATCATCTCAGGTGCAGATTATGTGCTTTGTTTAATATAAAAATTATTTAGAGTTTGAGTATCATTTTCCGTGACCTTTATAGACAGCCTACTGAAAGCAACGTGGATAAGCTAATTCACCTCAGATCTTAAAAATAAAGGACAACAATGTTCAAACTGTTGACGCTATTCAAGGTGAACAAACCAGTGTATAAAAAAAAAAAAAAAAAAAAAAAAAAGTGTTTCAGTCACTCAGTATTTTAATCATGTTAAAATGATAAATTGATAATTTACTTAGCAATTTAAGCCCTGGGTATATATGCACACAGTCGACTCATTTGACTCGTGCGCATACACAGACAATCAACACATCTCTCGCCACGAGTTACAACCCTGGAGACCTACACGGTGAGGGGGGGAGGTGCAGACAGGTACGGAGGTCTCCATGGTGGGTCAGGAGCCTCGGGCGGCCATTGCGGTTCCTGAGCCCCACCCACGTGTACAATCTCAAACATAACAAACATAACAACAAAAACGGACAAGGAGTGCAGGGAAGTGAGTCCAATATAAAGGGAGATCAAACGATGAAGACCAGGTGCAGGGAATCCGGGGAGAGCGGGAGAGATGATGACGGAGTGAGTTCAGGTGTGGGACAGGGAGGATCATGGGAAACTGAGTCCAGGACAGGCGTGAATTGTGACAATGCATGCATTGCGGCATTAAACTTTTTGTTGATTGTCACCATTGTTAAGATTCATACGCTGATTCATGATGTCTGTGTTCATCGTTAATGTTTAATTACCACTTAATTAATGACTTAATGATTTGATTAACTGTAACATTGCTTCAGTGATTTTTTAACACTCTGTAGAGTGGATCCCAGGAGACACAGAGCAGTGTTATTTAACACGGTGATTTTTCCATGATAAGGAAATATAATATACACACAGTCTCTCCATTCTCTAGCACATTCAAATGAACGTTTCCATGACGAACACAGAGGAAAAAATGTGGACAAACATGTAAACAAGGAAGAAAAATAAAATAGAATAATACACAAATGATGCACAGCAAAATCCCCAGTGTTCAAAATAACTCGGTGTTCATATGTGTCCACACTACAGGGTGTTAAAATAACACTGAAACAGTGCTGAAGTTAATTAGATAATTAATTATGTGATGATTGAGCATTAGTGGTGACACCTGATGCTAATAAGCAGAATCACTGAAGAAAGAGAAACAAGAACAGAAAAAAGAAAAGTATAGTGAAGTGTAGCCAAGTATGGTGTCTCATACTCAAAACTCAAAACATTTCACCCATCCCAGTGCACACACACACAGCAGTGAGTATTGACACACCCACACACACACACACACACACACACACACACACACACTTGACTTCTATGTCAAGGTCAAAGTTCAGAATTATGAGCTGCTTTATTGAAAATCTTCAGTTGGTTCAACTAAAGTGCCTGTGTAAAAAAAAGACATTCACCTGATATAGTGTGACACCTGGGGCCCGTTAAGGTTAAGTGAAAACTCTGAGTATGTTAACCCTGAAATGAGGGAAACTCTGGGTTTTCCGTTTCAGAATGGGAGGTATGTCAAACACGAGAAAGCAGGTTAAGTCAAGCCCGTTTCTGAAAGAGAGGTAACTTATACTCAGAGTCAGTGATGCAAAAACTTGGGAAAATGAGATCCAGGCAGTAGATAAAGTTGATGGAAAATTATTTATTCATTACAATTAACTTTAGCCTCACACGCAAACTTTAATCGATAATGAAAATACTTAATAAAACCAAAAGGTAAAATAACAACCATAAAGAAGCAGTCAGTAGTTAATAATAAAATTTAGAGTATTGTATCTAATAGATGAAGATCAAAAAGAGCAATAATTAAGACATTTGCAGATAAGAGAGAGAAGCAGAAGCCAAGAGAACAAAGGAGGGAAAAAGCTGAATTATCAATGACCCGGTCAGCTTTATGCCATGAGCATATAGGGAAATTTACATCCCACACAAATTGATGTTTTTGTTCTAAAAGAAAAGGTTAAATGGTTTTACCCATTAGTCATAGACTGGTCCAGTGTCAAAAATGGATATAAGAGTTGTTTTGACCCCCTTTGGGAATTTTGCAAATCTTACCCTTTTAAATGTCATCAGGAAAAATAACAAACATATTTTGATCAGATTCAAATTCAAATGGTTAATTCTGAAAAACATCACTTCTACAGTACTTGGCAGGCGTCCAATGTCTAACCACAAACGTGTCAGCGTGACCTGTCATACTGGAACACTTGAAGAACAATTGAACATAACAAGCATACATACTCTTAAAGATAAAATAAGAATAACCATAAGGGTACAATAATAAGTAAATACTTGAAAATATGAAAAGAATTAATATATATATAAAGTATGAGTACATAAATATAGGAAATCAAAAGTAAAACTGATAAATCATAAGCCATAAATGATTAAAATAAATATTAATAAAAAGGCATGAATATGAATATTGACCATTTCGGATCCACCAACTGATCCACCAGTCAGTTACCATAGTAACTTACTCTGTGAACATAACCTGGTCAGGAGCAGGTTTTCTTCGATAAACCCAGAGTTTCCTTCGGTCTCCTCCCCTTTTTTAAAGTGCTAGTGATGTTTAAATAGTTCACTTATTCATTCATGCTGCAAAAATGCTTTTCGTACTGAGTATTTTTTTTGTCCTATTTCAAGTACAAATATCTAAAAATCAAGATGGATTTTGCATATAAGAAAATTATATAAGATATTTAGTCTTGTTTTCTGGGGGGATCTAAATTAAGTGCATTTTACTTAAGTAAAATGATCAATATCTGCCAGTGTGATAATAAAAATAATCTTAATGCAAAATGGAAAAAAAGATTATTCAGAGTGTCTATTACTAAGTACAAATTTACAGTAGCTCCGCCCACTAATGTCAGACCAGGTTAAAACTGACCCACATTCTTGTGGCTGCAGTGGTGTAGACAGTAGTGTGTTGGGTGCGGAGAATTAACTTGTGATGCGATTGACAGGGTTCGGATCCACCTTCTACCAAGCTCTTTATTCTCCCTTTTCCCATCACATCAGAAAGGCATTTATTTTCAATAAAAATGAAGAAAATGTTCTAAAAGTGGAAGTAAATTGCCTAATGAGTGTTTAATAATGATAAAATCATTTACACTCTTATTATTTTTTTCTTCTTTTTTTGCATGCGGGATACTATGAAAATGAATATTAGTTCAATAATTTACAACAATAACACTCTACCAGTTTTCACCTTTGATATTATAACAGCGATAAGAATTAAACATTGACTCAGAAGTATGTGGATGTCCTTTTGTCACGTGCTGTTGCCATGGTGAATCGTAATATCGGAGCTCCACTGATGATGGCTTTTCATAGTCGTGGTGCACGCGCTTAACTCAGAGTCAACCTACTCAGAGTCGATTGAACTAACTCAATTCAGCTGTTCTGAAACCGAAAACTCAGAGTTTCCCATTTCAGGGTAAGTCAACTCAGAGTTCAAGTTTTAACTCAGAGTTGGTTGAACCTCCTTATTGAAACGGGCCCCTGTTCATTTGCTTTGTTTTTTGTTTTTTTTTGGTTGTTTTTTACTTCTGTGGATGACAGCTGTATTTAATTTTATACTGGATGAGTATATATTTTGAAATACTATTTAAAATTTCAATTTTAAATAAAATTTCATATTAATGTAATGCAAAGTTTGAAATTAGTAAGTTTTAGGCTTTTTTCCCCCTTTTTTTTTTACAAGGTCCCAGTTTGCAAATGTGTTAGTGGCTAAATTGGTCAAATATTATCCAGATGTAGAACGATGCATAAATGATTTCTATATTAAAAAAACAAACAAACAAACAAAAACCATTTGAATATTTTGTTAATTTATATGGTAATTGTCTTGGAATTGTCTTACCGTGAAATAATAAGATAATTCAAAAAAATTCTATAATAGACCTAGTAGTATAAAAAATAAAATTAAAGGTTCCTGTTAAACAGCAGCTCACAGTCTCAGAGCCTTTTCTAGGACAGCAAGCCATTCAAACAATAATGGAGTGTGAACGACGTGTGTTAATGGATTGCAGTTGCATTGCAGTTCCTGCTCCAGCCTACAGGGGTGCTGCTGAGTACGTGCTTAAACACACACACACACACCTGTAGGTCCCCACTTGGCCAAAAATGAAAAAAAAAAATTCAAGAGTGAACCAGAGTGTTTTTTACTTGATTTTAACATGATTTAAAGCATAACCAAGTGGGGACACACACACACACACAGAGCAGTGGGCAGCTGTTTTTGCTGTGGATCCCGGGGAGTGATTGGGGTTCAGATGTCTTGCTCAAGGACACTTCAGTTGTGAGTAATGAGAGTGGAAGAGAGCGCTGTTCATTCACTCCACCCACTGACATCTCCTGCTGGCACTGAGACCCGCAATCTTAGGCTGGCCACACAATTGAAGATTTTAAGCCGATTTTGGGCCCGATGTGCAACCCTCAGCAATCTGGGGGGTTCGGCCCGATTCAAGGCTTCTCACAACTGACTTTCTGTCCAAAAAATCCTCAATTTTGTGGTGTCATTACGATTATTGAACTGCTCCTGTTCGCGTTGGAGTCCGTATGATCCCAAATCACCCCCACACCCACGATAGCCAATGCGAGTAAGCTTCACCTACCAGCTGATGTGCTTCTATAACTGAAACTTGGCAGCAACAAACATGCTATGAAAGTAAAGTATTGAGAAAGAAGATCACCCATACTATTTTTTTCTCCTATGTTTTTCTTCCCATAAAACAAAACTCATGTCAGGAGAATCAACACTGAAATGACGTCCTTATTATTTACCAAGGACACGTAGTGTTGTGTTTTTGGCTGCTGATCACTCATTCCTGCGTGTCAACTCATCGAAGTGCACGGTAAACTCTACGATGCCATCAATGCGCTGGAAACGGCTCACCCTGATGCTGCTTTCATTATCGTGGGCAACTTTAATCACTGTAATCTACAGACTGTATTGCCGGAATATTTTCAGCACGTAAACATCGCTGGATCATGTTTATAGTCATATCCATGATGCCTACAAAGCTGTTCCCCGCCCACACTTTGGAGTTTCTGATCACATTTCTTTGTTCCTATACCCAGCCTATAGGAAAAGACTTAAGCAAGCAAACTCAACTGTTAAACTCTGGTCTCCAGAAACAGTGCATAAGGCAAGACTGTTTTGCTCAGACAGACTGGGACGTGTTTAAAGCTCAGCCACACTGGAGGATTCTTCTATCAATATACAAGAGTATGCTGAATATGTGACTGGGTACATTAGCACTTGTGTTGACAACGTTGTGCATACATTTAAGGAGGTTTCTTAACCAAAAGCTACAGATGAACAGTACGCCACATGCTGCGTGCTCGATCTCTTGCATTTAGATCAGGAAACAAGGAGGAGTACAAAGTAAAAACTAAGGAAGACCATCAAGGAGGCTAAAAGGCAGTACAGAGATAAAACTTGAGAGCTTTTACCTGTAGTATACCTGAAACTCTGAATCCCTTATAGTATGTCTACAGCCCAAACAGATCTAGTTTCTCAGCAGCCCTTCATATAACCCTCTCAAAGACACTAATGCCTTTCATCGACTACAGTTCCACTTTTTAATAGTTATTCTCCACAAACTCACTGATAAACTGTTCAGCTTGGACTGAACTCTACACTTTGCATTTGGCTGTTAGATTTCCTCACTGGCTGCAGACTGTCAGAATTGGAAATATCACATCTAACAGCATTGAGATGAATACTGATGCCCCGCAAGGATGTGTCTTTATCCCCATGCTCTACACAATGTTCACATTCGACTGCGTTGCCAACCATAAGAATAACATCATCCTGAAATTCGCTGAAGACACCACAGTTAGTGAAATGGTGTGAGGAGCAGCTTTTACAGCAGTGTCATTGAGAGGACCCTGACCAGCTGTATCACAGTGTGGTAACAGATGGATAACAGAGGAGCCAGGGGATCATAGCGCGATACATAAACACATCTTAACATAAAAATAAATAAACACAATACAGAAATATAATGACATTTACATTTTTTTTTAATTTAAATGTTTATCAGTAACAGTATGAGTAGCATGCTTTTACATTTATAATAAATATAAATATTAACAAATAACATATAACACAATGCTCTGGTATGGTCTAGAAGACTGGGAATGTATTTCAGAATGGCTGTTTTATGGTGCCTCGGTTCTAGTGTTTTGTCCTTTAGGGAGCTTGACATCTGTCAGTTTATGGAATAGATGTCCAATTTTTATCCAGAATTTATTCCTGTGATCAAAGCTGAATTTTCAGCATCATTACTCCAGTCGTCAGTGTCACATGATCCTTCAGAAATCAATCTAATGTGATGATTTGATACTCAAGAAACATTTCTGATTATTATCAGTGTTGAAAAACAGTCATGTTGCTTCAGATTTTTGTGGAAAACAGAAACTGTGACAGTAAAGACATTTATAATTATTATAAATGATTTATCTTTCAAATAAATGCTGTTCGTTTGAACTTTCTATTCATTTAATAATCCTTAAATCCTTCAAATAAAAGTAGAACTATCACAGTTTGCACAAAAATATCAATACATGAAAATACATCAAGCTTTATACACGCCTATACGGAGGATTGGTGAGGACAGTCTGACTGAGATCTGTGATATCGAATTGTTTTAAGGAAAAGTGCACAAACGTTCATGCCATTCAAGTGTTTCAGAGACTGAGTTTGGGGTTCTCATAGTATTTGGTTAAGTGTTTAATCTGTTTGACCATAGACTGTAAAAAAATATGGACGTAGTGTCCGTGACGTCACCCATAGATTTCTGAACAGCATTTTTGAAGCGAAAATGAGGCCGCGGCCATCTTAGCAGCACGTGACCGCACGTCACTCCCGGATACCTGAAAATGGGCAAAAAGGCGGGACGTAGTAGTAGCCCATGTGACTGGCTGCTGAAATCTCGCCCACCTAGCTCGATGTGACCATGTTAGCAGAGCTATCTATCTTACTATCTAAAATATTAATAAAAGATAACAATATCATTAGAAAGTACTAAAGGTTTACTGTCAATCTACAGTGTTTTATTTATTTTATAGATATAGTGCTCCAACACCAGTAATTAATTGTGTCGGTGTGCAAATAACAACACAAAAAATCAAACAGACTTCATACCTTTATAGTGAAATAGAGATCGCAAGATGATCCAATCCGTGGCACTTGGGTAAAATGTCCATTTGCAAGCAAAAAAAATAGTACTTTTTGTCCACGAAAGCGTTAAACCATGAAATATTGATATATTATCCATTGTTTGCATCACATTTCTTCTGAATGATCTGATCTCCATCATCGTTCTTCAAGAAGCAATCTGAGCAGCATTTGTTGTAAAAACTGTGTGTGATCGTATCTATCAAACAAATGAGCTCGTGTCCAAAGTATAATTTTCAAAATAGTGCAGCAGTTTTAGTTATAATATCCAAGCAGTGCTGTCGGAGTTTTATATCCTCCTGCTATTGTCATTGTAGTGAATCTCAGGAACTTTTAGCCAATGCCGATCCAACAACGGTGTTCGTTTATCTTCCGTGAGCACATCTACACAGACACACATCAGTCTTGATATTAAGCAGCAAGCCATATTTTATAATTGTATAAAGAAAAGAGAGAAAAAAAAAAGCACACAAATATGGCTGAGATGCAAATTCAGGGCTGAAATAACTGAGGTAACATGACAGCTCACAGACAGCAGCAGCATACCTGTCACTCAAGGGACCACGCCCTTAATTATGCAGAACTTTAAGGCTTAGTATAATTTAAACGGATGAGTTATAAAAAAAAATCACCCCCTCAGGTTGTCATGAAGGACAAAATTAGCTATATATTGAACCAGACGGTAAACATTTTTTTCTGCTGTAAAATGGCCGTTTTAACATGGGACTCAATGAGATTCTGTCTCTTCTGCAGCCTGTCCCTAGCGGCCAGTCGATGAATCGCAGTTTTCAGTCACTCGTATGGCTTCACGAGAAATGGGGGAGGTTGCCGTTGGTTTGATCATTATAGGAAGTGGAGTAGATAACTGACTTTGTAGCAAGTGAACTGATTATCAAAAACTCTGTTGGAGGGACACGAGTCAATTTAAGAGTTATTTAAATACCACAAAATCAGTTTAAAGTCACGTTTCATACGAGTTAAGAGTCACTCTGGTTTCCCACGGAGTCATAATTGATTTTTCTTCTAAGTGTGATTCATTGTATGTTGAGGAAATGACATTCTCTCAGTCAGCTATATGTAGTCATTGTATTTTGGGGTCTCGTTACAGTGTTGAACTATTGGACTTTATCATACTGTGTGTAGTGCCATGTGATTTTTCCCAATTTTGTTTCTTCCATTGTGTTAATTGATATACATTATTCAATATTTTACTTTTGTTTATGTTATTTTGTTTAGTGTTGTGTATCTTCAGGGAAAGCACCAGTCGTTATCTTTATACATCTGGACAGCAGGGCTCCATTATATGAGTGAACCCGGCTGGAGAGGGTTACATTAATAAGGCAATATCGGGGAATGTTTATTAATGGCCAATCATTGAAGACCAAACACAATAAATCTGAACATTAGGAAAATAAAAAATAAATATTTGAGATGTAAAGTGCTGTTGCTCTTCAAATCTGTCATGTGGCACTTGGAATAACAGTGATATTTTTCCTGATTTTGCTGAGTTAGATGCATTCCTGGGTCAACATATTTTGTTGATCCTGAAACAACATTCCAGTGTGAAAGTTTAGTCTTAACCCTATTCTTACCCCTACCCAGAAGTTATCCCAAAAATCAGAGGGAAATTATATAGAAGCACCAATTCATGATTTTAAGCCTAAACTTGAAATAATCTGTAAACTGTCCTCAAATCTGATTGGTGATTTGAATGTTGTTCCAGGATCAACAAAAAGGTTGACCCAGGAACATGTTGAACTCAGCAAAATCAGTTTATGCATTACTGCAACACTATTTAGAGAGGAACCATATTACCTCTGAGCTTATTTAACTCTGGGGATTTTACTGTGTAGAGTTGATAATAAATAAGTTTAAGAATGTTTATGTCATTTATAACACATTTTATAAACGTCACAACACAAAGAATGCTGTAGTAAAGAAGTTTATTTGAGCTGGTGTGTTGAATACAGGTTGCAAGAAACTTTTATACTCAACTTAGTTTTCTTTAGATTAAACCATATTAATGTCACTAAGACATATAGATGCTCACACATTTTAAATCATTTAAAAAAAGTAATTTGTAAAAAAATATAACTAGAAACAGGAGCAAGAAGAAAGTATCCACACCACCAGAATCCAAGATCCCCTGAGATCAACTGATGTGATTGTGCTTACTTTGATTTCTTTTAAATAGTCAATATGATTTATGCCAAATCCTTGAATCATGATCTTCTAATGTCTAGTTGACTGTAAGTGTGTTGATTGAACAGTCTGTGTTAAAATATTGAGCCATTTTCCAGAAGAGAATGACTGCAATTTCCAATGTTTCTAAAAGCCACAGATGAAAACTCATTTTGATTTCATGGGGTCTTTAAAACATATATAGTGCACACTGGTATTTTATACTCTTAAATTAATTTCATTGTACTGATATAAGCACATTATCTGAAGAAAACAGAACAAAAAGTGTTTGCCAATTTAAGAAAAAAATTGAACAAGGCAAAATGAAAGTGAAAGAACAGCACAAACGAATCCTTCACTCTTAATTTGTGCTGCAGATGAAGTTGAGTCTGTCAGTCTCAGGACGGCTGATCCAGCGCTGATCTCCTCCAGACTGAACTGCTCCAGATCTCACTGCAGAATCACAGTTCTCTGAATCATCAATCGCCCAGTTCTGATAGCACACGGTCTGTCCGTTCACCCAGAACCAGAGGCCCACAGTGCAGGAGTGACGTAAACCCAACCACACCGCCTCAGTAGACGCCCGTTTAACCACATTCATCACACGACGCTGAATCTCTTCTGAATGAACCGAGACCAGATCCACATGATTCTGTCTGCAGTATCTCAGAGCTTCAGACCACGTCAGCTTCTCTTTGATCAGAATCAGTTTATCTGGACACAAAACAAACCACAAGCAGAAACTAGAGAGAGACTGATCAAAAACAACATGCAGAACAAACACTGTGGAGGAATTTGTCATGTCAGACATGAAGTGTGAACTTTAAAGGGTTAGTTCACCTCTTACAGAAACTCAAACGTGCTGCATAACACACGAGAATGAACCTCATTGGTTACTCAGCACATTTAAGCTTCCAGAAGAGGTTTGTTCTTGTGTGTTATACAAGTTAGGTTGAGCTGATCAGTGTTTACATGCAAGTAAAAGCCTAAATGAAATCTGTTTATCATATAAAGTGATTGATTCTCTTCAGAAAATTTGGACTAAACCGCTCAATTCGTATGGATTAGTTTTACGATCTCTTTATGGAGTTTTTGAAGTGTCAATGGAAGGAAATCTGACAGCATTCTGTCATCAAAAACATCTTCATTTGTGTTCTGAAGATGAACGAAAGTTTGGAAAGACGTGAGAGTGAGTAATTAATGACAGAAATTTTAATTCAAAGTCAAAGTCAAAGTCAATTTATTGTCACATCACCACAGCACATGTGCCTTAGAGAGTGAAATTCTTGGGAGCGTGCTCCAAAGATTGCAGAAACAATTAACATATACCATACAGACATATGACCATACAGACTTCAAAATGTGCAATATGCACATACATATAGTCAGTACACACAGTGTACTATTAGACATACTTACAGTTAGCACTACACTACACATTATACTCAATATGTACATACATACAGTTAGACTACACATTATACACTATACACAGAAAGGACACCTTCTACATTATGTAGACATATATACACATAAAAATATGCTAAGGTGCAAGGATACAAAAATGTCATGGATGTGCATCGGACAATATCCAGTAACAGGTAACAGGTAGCTTATTGTATTAAGTGCAGTGTGTATGTATCGTCCAGTGTTGGGCTGTTAAAGTTAAAGTGCGGTGTGAGCATACCATTGTGGAGTATGCTGTAAGGTGTATTAGTTTTGATTGTTCATTAGTCTGATAGCCTGAGGGAAAAAGCTATCCCCTAAGTCGGCTAGTGCGGGATCGGATGCTGCGGAGACGTCTTCCTGAGGGCAGCAGAGAGAGCAGTCTGTGGGACGGGTGGCTGGAGTCATTGATGATCCTCCAGGCTTTCCTTATACACCGCCTGGTGTAGATGTCCAGGAGGGAGGGAAGCTCACCTCCAACAATGTGGCTGGCAGTTCGCACATCCCTTTTCAGAGCTTTACGGTTGCCAGCAGTGCTGTTTCCGAACCAGGCAGTGATGCAGCCCGTCAGGATGCTCTCTATAGTGCAGATGTAGAATGATCTGAGGATGCTGGGGCTCATTCCAAACTTCCTCAGCCGTCTCAGGAAGAAGAGGCGTTGATGTGCCTTCTTCAGCACTGCGTCAGTGTGTGTAGACCAGGTGAGATCCTCACTGATGTTAACGCCGAGGAACTTAAAGCTGCTTACCCGCTCCACAGGTGTCTTGTCGATGGTGATGGGTTTGTGTTCTCTGCTCTGTCTCCTGAAATCCACCACCAGCTCCTTGGTCTTGTCAATGTTGAGTGAGAGGTGGTTCTCCTGACACCATTTAGTCAGAGTGCTCACCTCCTCTCTGTAGGCCCGTCTCATCGTTGTCGGTGATCAGGCCTATCACCGTTGTGTCGTCGGCGAATTTGACGATGACGTTGGAGCTGTGTGTGGCTGTACAGTCATATGTGTACAGGGAGTACAGAAGTGGGCTAAGGACACAGCCCTGAGGAGCACCAGTGTTGAGGGTCAGCGGGGATGATGTATTATTGCCCACCTGATTTCTGCCTGTCAGGAAGTCCAGGATCCAGAGGTCTGTTTAGTCCCAGAGTCTGGAGCTTCGCAACAAGTGTGGCAGGCACTATGGTGTTAAATGCTGAGCTGTAGTCTACAAACAGCATTCTCACATAGGGGTTCTTATTATCCAGGTGGGAGAGAGCAGTGTGTAGGGTGAAAGCAATGGCATCCTCTGTAGAACGGTTGCTACGGTATGCAAATTGAAGCGGATCCAATGAGGAAGGCAGCACAGAGCAGATGTAATCTCTGATGAGTCCCTCAAAACACTTGCTGAAGATGGGTGTGAGAGCAACGGTCTCCAGTCATTTAAGCATGTGATTTTGTTTTTCTTTGGTATGGGCACAATGGTGGATTTTTTGAAGCATGAGGGAACCACAGACAGAGGGAGAGGTTGAAAATGTCTGTGAAAACACCGGCTAGTTGGGATGCGCATGCTCGGAGCACACGGCCTGGGATGCCATCAGGACCCGCAGCCTTGCGGATATTTACCCGTCGGAAGGATCGGGTTACATCCGCGACGGAGACGGTGAGTGCACTGACATCTCCTGCAGCAGCTGCGGGAGCGCTCTCTGTGTGGGCGGTGTTGAGAGCCTCGAAACGAGCATAAAACTTATTAAGCTCATCTGGTAGAGAGGCGGCAATGTTCACAGTCGTTGGTTTATTCCCTTTAAAATCTGTGATGTTATTGATTCCCTGCCACATGAAGTATATTTGTGAACATCATGATGATTTTAAAAAGTAGCATAATAATTTTGGTAATAGCGACACCTACAGGTGAACAGAATGAGTGTTAGTTTAAACCTGTCATCAGGGTGGAAAGAGTACCGAAAAAATATAATCAAAGTAACATTACTTTCCAAAAATGTACTGTTAGTAGAGTAAAAATGACAAAAAAATTACTTCAGTAAAAGAGTGTCTTATTTGAAAGTCTCATGATGAAGTGAGAACTGAGCTGTGGATTCGACCCGCTAATAATAAACACTGAACACTGTAATTAAAAATGAAGAAAACAGTGTAAATACTGTAATTCACATTATCTTTGATTGTTTGTAAAAGAGAATGAAGAATATCATCCAACAGTTTTAATTTAATGCCAGCTTTTTAAAAATAAATAAAAAAAAAACAGAAAGATTATTACAGAGATGAAAAGATGCTCAAGTTATTTTCAGTGCATTCATCACCATTAAATCATAATATATGAAAATAAATTGATTTAAATCATTTGTAAGTTCTTAATAAACACTGACAGATCTATTGTTGAACATAAAATATCAATGTAAAAAAAAAAAAAAACTCATATAGTTCATCACACACCAGAGGTGGTTTTAAAGAGAGAAGCCAATTTATGTTCAGAACGGTGCCAGTTTTATCGTTAAAGAAATGAGAATCACTAATATTATCACACAGTTTTCCTCACCTAATGCACACTGCACTGGATAAGATAAGGAGCGAACACAAACTACACTGTAATTCCACCCTGTAAAAAATTATTGTGATTTTAACGGTAAAATATTGTAAAAACGCTACGAAAAAAAAAAAAAAACAACAAAAAAAAAACTGTAAATAGGTTAACAGTAAGTTCCCGTATTATATACAGGGATAAACTGTAAAAGCTCTTACCAGACATTTTCTGTAATTTCACAGTAAAATGCTGTAAATTTGACCATTTTTAGAAATAAAAAGACAAAATCAATGTATAAGTTACAGTCAAAAACTGTAAACTGATATTCCCACAATTCCCTGTGTGACACTCCACATTTGAAAGTATTTTGTTTAAATAATCATGTTTCTTAATAGTTTTTGTTATCAGTTATGTACGTTAGGGTTTTATGTTACATCTTCTGTTGTTTAATGAATGTTTATTGCATTATGTACGTGTTGTGGGTTACCATGATGGAGTTTATACTTCAGCTCGTGAAAAAGCTACTTGTGATGAACTCTGATTCTTCATGTTGCTTTCTCTTTTACCACCTGCATTATTATGGTGGTTGTCAGTACATGTTAAAGGTACAAAACAGATTTTAGTAGTAGTGTGCATTGTTGAATTTATTGGTTTACATTCATTTTTTTTTTTTCATTTGTTACAGTTTTATACTGTAAAATGTACAGTTCATTCTGTAAATGCGTTTACAGTTTCTGTATTTTTTACTAAATTATTCTGGCAACCACAGCTGCCAAAATTATTTTGTAAAAACTATGGAATTTTTTTACAGTGCATACACTGAATGAAAACTGACAAGAAAAAATATAATTACAGGAGTGAATCTGCTCCATTGCTCCACAAATCACTCCTGAAATTGTTGTTATTGACAGTGATAAATGTAGCAACAGACAGACAAAACATTTGTCAGAATGGAGCGGTGCATTAAGTGCTGTAGAGTAAATGAAGATTAATAGACCTGCAGCAACACAGAGGAGAAGAAGAGAACAAGTCTGTTGTAACAAATGAATTAGCTCAAATTATGGGTGAAATATATATAATTAAATCATAATGCGTTATGATCAATTATAATATAAATCGACCAAAAAGGGAATTATGCACATATTAATTACAACGGATTATTATTAATTACATATGGTTCAGGATTAGTTCTAGTTTAATAGTTAATTTAGAAAGACTGGTCTAGTTCAGTGGTTCTCAACTCCAGTCCTCGGGACCCACTGCTCTGCACATTTTGTATGTCTCTCTTATCTGACACACTCAGTTCAGTTCATGCAGTCTCTCCTAACGAGCTGATGATCTAAATCAGGTGTGTTAAATAAGGGATACATACAAAATGTGCAGAGCAGTGGGTCCCGAGGACTGGAGTTGAGAAACACTGACTTATCGCATCTTGCTTTCACACCTGTCTCATTTAGTTCGGTTGAATCTTACTAGAGTTCGCTTCCCCCTTTGGTGCGGTTCGTTTGTTGCAAATTCCCACATCTGTAACATGCTCTACCTTGACTATCTTGTTTTACTGATGTTTTACGCACTCTCATTGAAATGGATGTTTCTAAATGTTGAGCTTGCAAATCCTTTACATCTTTATTGGCTGTTTCCAATGCTTGAGCTATTTTCAATGCCTTCTCAAACGTTAACTCTGGTTCTGCCAACAGTCTACGTTGAATACGGTCATCATTTATTCCACATACCAGTCTATCCTGAAGCATCTCTGTTATTTTTTCTCCATAATTACAATCATGAGCCAATTTCCTCAATACTGCCACATACTCAAGAACACTTTCCCCCTCTTCTCTTGATCTTGAATTGAATTTAAAACGCTGTACAATCTCACTGGGTTTTGGATTGAAATGCTCTTGCAGTAAATCCACTAATTCTCCAAAAGTCTTTGTTCCTGGTTTAACCGGACTCAAAAAAATTCCTCAGTAGACTGTATGTTTGATTTCCTACAGTGCTCAACAGTATAGCTTTTTGCTTGGCTGCTTCTGTAATCTCATTTGCCTCGAAGAAATCTTGCAAGATTTCACAATACTGCAATTGACTATCAAATGGTGTGACTGTTCCTACCATGTTGGCCATCTTCTTTTCCAAAGCTCCCACTTGTACGAATCCAGCTTTCACCTTTTCAAAACTCCCTTTTCCTTGCTTTCAATGAGGATGAGATGAGGAAATTTACTCAGGAGGAACCAGCAGCAAACAATACACACACATATCACATGATCACAAGTGTATTAAATCTACAACTAACATCTTCTTCTTTGCTGTATTTAAGCCAAGTCAATTGGCAAAAGCCTTGATTCCCGCTGTGCTTCATTGTAAAATTCATATGGTCTCTCGACACACTGACAACAGGTCGCCTACTAGACAGCGCTGGGAAATCCAGAGACGCATTTGAATTTGCCGCAGCATTGATATGAATGTAGTACATAATTTAACAGCGGGAAAGACGGCTACATTTATAAAGTGTTTGCGTGTTTCTCGAAAGTTACAAATAAAGCCACAATAATCTCATGGAGCGAACTTGTCAATCATTATTTTGATGGATGACGCAGAGAAAACTCTGACCAATAAGAGGACATTTGTACTCGCATGTGACTTGCCTAAACGCATTTTGGTACGCTTTGAAATGTTGCCATGTTAAAGCGAACCGAACCAAGAAGAAACTGCAACATTATTGTAACAAATTTAGTCCCTGTTTCGGAACAAAACAAATGATCCATAGGTGTGAAAACATAGATAGGAGTGGTACTTGCATGAGTTTGCATGCTGAGTTTCAAAAAGATACATGTGAAGATTCAGTGCGTCCGTGGCTGCAGTTCATTGGCTTCTTCCGTCTCCGCGGAAGGTTTGAACTGAGAACTTGAAAGTTTGTTTCGCCAAAGGTGGTTGTCCCGAAGAGGAGAGGAGCGCGTGACGTGAGCGCGGTCGCCGAGACGTCCGGGAGAGACGTGCGTGAGATAGCGAGAGACAATTAAGGACAAACAAGCCAAAACGCCTCCTTGGGTGAACAGCCAATGTCCAGCGTGGATTTTGAGGAGGGAAAAGTTCTCTTTGTCTTGTCTTGCAGCTCAATTTGCATAATTTATGATGGTTTCAGAACTTTTACTCCAAAAGACCTTAGAAATAGACTAATGCATGGTATTGTAAAAGAACATACATAGTTAATTAAAGCATCCTGAGAGAATTAATTTAAGCCTAAACATGACCGGGTGAAAAAGACATAAAGACAGAGATACAGTCTTACACTCGGATATAAAGGTTTGGGGTACAACTCACACAACTATAGTCGTAACTTAAATGAAGTACATGCTTAAAACTGAAATGCATGCTTACAGGATTACATTTTAATCATATTTTAATGAATATGACTTAAAGAGAGTCCTGGTATGTTCTTCTGTGTGTGCGTGTCCGTGTATTGGAGTTTGACGACGTCTGGAATGTGGCCACATGGCTTGGTGTAATTCGATCTGAGTTGATCGCGATTGTTTGAAGTCACAAGGGAGAAATTCGTGGGTGCTGGTGGTCCATCGACACGGCCATGTTCAAAATGTTCAAAAATCTCTCTATTTAATTTAATTAAAAAAAAAAAAAATCTCTCTATTTATTTTAATTTAATTTAAATCCAAAAGCAAAACGTTAAAATAACTACATTAGGAAGTGGCAAATGAGCTAACGAGTGTCCTCTACTGGTTCTACTGGTTATAGTGCTCATTTCAGTGTGTCTTTCTCATTTTAAACGTCTTTGTTTTCCACTAGAGGACAAAAATTGTCCACTAAACTAAAGCATATACCATTCATTTGCCATATCTCCTTGAATGAAAAATGAAAATGAGAAATGTCGGCTAGATCTTTTTTAAACTTAATTTACAATAACTATAATTAATTACTACAGATTATTATACAATTACTATAGAGGTATCATAATAACAATAATAATAATAATAATAATAAAGTGTTTAAAATAGTAGGCTACATGTGTTTAAAACATTATTTAAATCATATATTGTCTGGGGTCTGAACATCCATGTGCACCAGACAAAAGATCCTGATTGCTCAGACCTCCACGATTGAAGATAAAAGAGTTCAGATTCATTTGCTGCATTTTTCAGATATCTGAAAAGAAGAATATTGATGATGAGAGTAATAATACATCTCTGATCTGTTTTACTCGTTTGGAATACAGAGAGTCAATTAATTAATTTACTTTAATTATTATTTTTGGAACCAGTACAAGGTTTGTGGTTACGGTGGCGCACTGCTGCCACATACATAATTTTTTTTTTCCACCCAATTATGTCGTAATAATGAGATGTTATGTCATTAAAACAACATCTTTTTCTCTTGGAGTAATCTGTTATCAAAGGTGACTCTGTGCAAGTTATGTAATTTCAGAAATGTAGGCTACACATGCAGTTCACTAACAATGTATTAAATTTAAACAATGCATTATGCCTAAGGTAGAAACAACAAGCTAATTTAAGTATGTTACAAAAAGATTATGATGTCTAAAAAAACGTGTAGGCTATAGTAGCCCAAACACTATTCTAATAAAGCATACTATAGGCTACAACAAAAATTGGTTTGTGCAGAATTTTATCTTTTAATATCACTTAGTAGGCTACATTAAGCGACGTTAAGCTTTTTCTTTATAATGGTTTGAGAGGAAAACTTATTACTTTGCAACTTATTAGGTCAATTGGCAACATGATTGGGTATAAAAGAGCCTCTCAGAGAGTGGCAGTGTCTCTCAGAAGTCAAGATGGGCAGAGGATCACCAATTCCCCCAATGCTGCGGTGAAAAATAGTGGAGCAATATCAGAAAGTTTCTCAGAGAAAAATTGCAAAGAGTTTGAAGTTATCATCATCTACAGTGCATAATATCATCCAAAGATTCAGAGAATCTGGAACAATCTCTGTGCGTCAAGGGTCAAGGCCGGAAAACCATACTGGATGCCCGTGATCTTCGGGCCCTTAGACGGCACTGCATCACATACAGGAATGCTACTGTAATGGAAATCACAACATGGGCTCAGGAATACTTCCAGAAAACATTGTCGGTGAACACAATCCACCGTGCCATTCGCCGTTGCCGGCTAAAACTCTATAGGTAAAAAAGAAGCCATATCTAAACATGATCCAGAAGCGCAGGCGTTTTCTCTGGGCCAAGGCTCATTTAAAATGGACTGTGGCAAAGTGGAAAACTGTTCTGTGGTCAGACTAATCAAAATTTGAAGTTCTATTTGGAAAACTGGGAAGCCATGTCATCCGGACTAAAGAGGACAAGGACAACCCAAGTTGTTATCAGCGCTCAGTTCAGAAGCCTGCATCTCTGATGGCATGGGGTTGCATGAGTGCGTGTGGCATGAGAAGCTTACACATCTGGAAAGGCACCATCAATGCTGAAAGGTATATCCAAGTTCTAGAACAACATATGCTCCCATCCAGACGTCGTCTCTTTTCAGGGAAGACCTTGCATTTTCCAACATGACAATGCCAGACCACATACTGTATCAATTACAACATCATGGCTGCGTAGAAGAAGGATCCGGGTACTGAAATGGCCAGCCTACAGTCCAGATCTTTCACCCATAGAAAACATTTGGCGCCTCATAAAGAGGAAGATGCGACAAAGAAGACCTAAGACAGTTGAGCAACTAGAAGCCTGTATTAGACAAGAATGGGACAACATTCCTATTCCTAAACTTGAGCAACTTGTCTCCTCAGTCCTCAGACGTTTGCAGACTGTTATAAAAATTAGAGGGGATGCCACACAGTGGTAAACTTGGCCTTGTCCCAACTTTGGCCTTGTCCCAACTTTTTTGAGATGTGTTGATGCCATGAAATTTAAAATCAACTTATTTTTCCCTTAAAGTAATACATTTTCTCAGTTTAAACATTTGATATGTCATCAATGTTGTATTCTGAATAAAATATTGAAATCTGAAACTTCCACATCATTGCATTGTTTTTATTCACAATTTGTACAGTGTCCCAACTTTTTTGGAATCGGGTTTGTAGATCAGATAAAGGTAAACGTACAAATCATGTACAAAAGATGTCGTTTTAATGACATAATATTTCATTATTAAGAGAAAATATGTAGTTTTAACGAGAAAAATATGTTCCCTTTCGAAAGGGAACTCTACTCTGCGCTGACTGCGCTATGGGGAACGTCCTCCGTGATCCGTGCTCGAAATGCCAAAAATCACCACACTCCAATCCTATTGGCCGGCGACAGCCTATCACGTCAAACGGCACGAACCGTGACGTATAAAGGGAGCGCCTGGGGAAACAGCCGACATCCTCTTGTCTTTTCGCGACTGCTTTTGCTCGTGCCTTTTTCACTCTGCCAAAAGTTATTATGTCTGCTAAATCGTTCAGGAGGTGTGCTGATCCTTGTTCCAGGTTTCTGACACCGGAGGACACACACAACTTGTGCGTTTTCTGTCTGGGCGAGGAGCACGCACGGACAGTACTCGAGGGTGCTGCCTGTGCTAACTGTGAGCGTTTTCCTATGAGAACGCTCCGTTCTTGTTTGGCCCTCTTCTCGAGGGGAGAGGTGCCATCACCGCTGCCTGGTGGTTCCGGCCCCGCTCATGCTGAGGCTCAGCGGCGATTGAAATCATGGGGCTCGCAGGTGGAGCTCGCTGAAGAATTTGAGAGGGGTGTCAATCTCTCTCGAGCTGAAGCGACTGACGAGGACGCGCTTCTGGCGGATGACGACGATGTTTTATCCTTAACATCCTCAGACCCAGGAGCGAGTGCTCTCTTGGCCCAAGGCCCCGGAGAGCAGGAGATGGCCGAGTGGAGAAGCGGGCGAGCCCGCGGCTCCCGCTAGGCTTCCCTGCGCGGCGTTTTCGGAGTTGCTGGAGGTTATGGAACGCGCCTCGAGCAGACTGCAGCTGCCCTGGGAGCGCGTGAGGAGGGAACCCGCTCGCAGCAGGTTAGACGATCGTTTTCTCTCTACTCATAACCCGGCAACTCCAGCGAGCCTTCCATTCCTTCCCGATCTTCATGCTGAGATCGAGAAGGCATGGAAGAACCCGTACTCGGCCCGAATCCATCAGCATCAGTATCAGCGAGCTGACTTCGCTGATGTTGAGGGATTGGGCCAGCATGGGTACGTGTCGATGCCTCCTGTGGAAGAGACGTTTGCGAACTATCTCGCTACGGGGAGTGCACCGACACTGAAAGCTCCGGCCCTGCCATCCAAAGCGTTGAAGGTGACGTCACGTTTGAATGGCAGGGCTTACGCCGCTGCAGGTCAGGCTGGTGCGGCGTTGCACACTATGTCAGTGCTTCTGGCATATCAGGCTGATCTGCTTACGGATTTTGATCAGGGTCAAGGTCTTTCCGCTGAGGCGGTCGCGGAGTTGCGTCGGACCACGGATCTCGCTCTGAGGGCCACCAAACAAACTGCCGCCTCGATCGGTCGATCTATGGCGGGCATGGTGGCCACTGAGCGGCATCTGTGGCTCAACTGTGCGGACATCGGGGAGAAAGAGAAACATTTTCTCCTCGATGCCCCGGTTTCGCCCACTGGACTTTTTGGCACCTCCGTGCAGGCGGTGGTTGAGAAGTTCAGGGAGGCGAAGACGCGCTCCGCGGCGTATAGATCTTGCATCTCGCTCAGATCCAGCTCTGGGCTCAGACAGCAGGGAGATCCCGGGCCGTCTCGAGCCGAGGCTCAGAGGCAGGCCCAGAGGGAAAGTGTCGCCGCTCGTGCGCCTCCTCCTCCTCGGAGTAAGTCGCAGAGATGGCGAGACGCTAGAAGGAAGAAGCAAGATCTGAGGGGGGTGATCGAGGAGCGGCGCCAGCAGCGCCGGTAATCGATCCCCGCTCTCGCGAGGGTTTTTTCTCGCCCTCGCTCTTCCTTCGCCTCCCGGTAGCGTTTTGTGACATCTATATGCTGCGGGCTTTACAGTCGGGCTGATGTGGTGGGCCTATGATGAATATATTTCTGACGGCCCGTCGTCTGGCTTGATAGTGAAAGTGCTTTTGGGCTTTGGAACTTTGGATTTTCCCCTCCGTGTAACGAATCGGGGAGGAATCTGCGTTCTATGAGCCGCAGGAGGTAAGCCAGGTCCATTTTTCATTCTCTATATAGACCTTGCTTTGCCTGTATAGCTTCCCGTGCATATAGTTGTCATCTGTTCATGTTTTATGGGGTTATTTGGGCAAATAACTGTATGTTAGGCTGACTGTTACAGGCAGGCCCTTTATGGCCGCTTTGCTGTTTAGTGTTGGTGTAGTTTCTCGGCTGATACTGTGTATAGCTAGAACTAGCTTTCGCTATTGTCAGTTATGTGTTGGCCGGTTTTTCGGCCACCTAATGCTGTCGCTCGCGCTGCTTTCTCCGTGTGTTTGGGAATTTGTAGCCCGAGTGTAGCGTGGTCTACATACAGTCCTTAGCTAGCGGCTAGGCTAGAACTAGGTTAGGTGTATGTTTGTTTACATCCCCCTGTCATGACTATTCCCCTGTGGTTGTATAGTTCCTAGTTCTGGCCTCATTCTGAGGAAGTTGCTGGCCGTTTTTTGCCCTTATTTCCCCTTCATATGTTTATGCAGGCGTGTTATGTGAGCGTGTTTGTGCTGCCACAGGTTACACCTGTTCTCTATGATAGCAGGCTTTATCCAGCCTCTATATATGAATACGGTGTTATTGTTGTGCTCCCCGGTTAGGGTTTGTGTTTCACTGAGTGCATCACCTGTTGGATCGCACACTCAGGATGAGTGTTGGGAATTTTGTTTACCCGACTTCTCCCGGTCGTTTGCACCACAGCATCTGGGGTTCGTTGCTGTTTGATTGTTGGCTATTTGTTTTTAGCCTCTCTGTATGCAGCTTGTTTGGATACAGCGCTGTTGGTTTACGATGCTCGTTACGCTCACGCTGTTTAGCATGTTTAACATTGCCTGCTGGAATGTGTATGCCTAGGCTCAGGTTGTGTAGCTAGTTCCCTTAAATTTGTCATTTTAGGTTATACTGGCCCTTCCTTGTAGCTAGGGCCCTGTCATGACCATGGGCTAGTGCCACATGGTTCTTTAAGTAGTAGGCCTCTCCAGGCCTCTTTTATAGCTTCGTGTTGACACAGCTACGCTGGTCGTGTACGGGCATCATTCCATGATTGGGTAAATGCACTAGTTATCGCCGCGCGCTTTAAGGTTACAGGCCGCTTTCAGGCCTTCCTTTGCTAGCATGTTGGAGTTTAGCTTGGTACTCCTCTCACTGAGAGTAAAAGATGTTTTTTACTGAGTATTTTGGCATTTATTCCCTTTAAGTGATAACACTGCCACGAGCTGATGCCACGTGCCTGCTGGGATTATAGGCCCACGGGGCCTTTCCTTAGCGCATGATGGCGTATGTTGTACTCCTCTTGCTTAAAGAGTAGAAGGTACTTCACCGAGTGCACTGCTCGTTGGTTTGTGTTGGACGGGCTGTCTCGTGGGCACTTGCAGCTGTTATGTCTTGGTGTTTGCTCCACCTTGATATGCAATAGGGTGTGGCCCTACAGTCCATCCTGGGCTACCGCCGTCTGCATTCAGTTCTAGTTCTCTGGTGAACTCTGGTTATGTTGTAGGCCCTTTTCCCGGCCTCCATGACTATGTGCCCGCTTTACGGTCTGTCTGTTAGGTTGAGCTTTGTACTTCCCTTCGGGGTTAACTGCGTAATTGTGCTTAGCTCCCTAAGCTGGTATGGTTGTAGACTTCTATGAAGTCTCCGGTTAGACCGGCCCCCAGGCTGGTTTGTGCTCCCCTGGGTCAGGGGTCTTTAGCGCACAGCCTCCTCAGCACCTTGTTAACGGCTGAGTAGATCCTTGGATGAGTGGTTGTACTCCCCTCATACGAGGGTCCAGAGCGTTTAGCTGAGTTCCACTCTCCAGGATGCCCATCTCTGCGTGTGGGTTTGAGTTGCTTACTGCCCTTTCGCAGTCGCTCTTTCCTGCTCTCCTCTCTGGAGTTTGCGCTTGGAGATTCTGTATATCAGACAAGGTTGGCTAGGCCAGATTTAGCTTCGCTGGATCTGGCTAGGCCTCCTTGGTGGCAGCGGGATGGATTTTTCCCCCCGAGTGACTGGCTGAGGTTCCTTTGGTTCCTTGGCCACATTCCCTTAAAGGGACCACCCCCTCTCGGGCTGTTGGTTCCAGATGCTCGAGCAGCCTTGGTAGGCTTTTTTCGGAAGGCCTCTTTTAGGCTCAGCTTGGGCTGTTGGCCGTAGGGAATGCTGTCACTGACAGCCTTGGAGTTCTGCCCCCGGTTTTTCCCTGGAACTGCCGGTTGTGTGTCCAGACATTTGGACTGGCATTCTCCTCTAGCATGGCGGCGTGGGTATATCGTTCCCCATAGCGCAGTCAGCGCAGAGTAGAGTTCCCTTTCGAAAGGGAACGTCTCAGGTTACGTATGTAACCATGGTTCCCTGAGAACAGGGAACGAGACTCTGCGCTTTCATGCCATGCGGCGGGATGCCTGCTACAGTCGCTCAAAGACAAGAAGATGTCGGCTGTTTCCCCAGGCGCTCCCTTTATACGTCACGGTTCGCGCCGTTTGACGTGATAGGCTGTCGCCGGCCAATAGGATTGGAGTGTGGTGATTTTTGGAATTTCGAGCACGGGTCACGGAGGACGTTCCCCATAGCGCAGTCAGCGCAGAGTATCGTTCCCTGTTCTCAGGGAACCATGGTTACATACGTAACCTGAGACGTTTTTTAACAACATAATTGAGTGTAAATATATTATGCATGTGGCAGCAATGCGCCAACGTATGTGGTAGTTTTGTAATCTGGCTTAAAATCTAATTGACCTAGACTAACCGTGCTGGACCAACATAGTATAAATTCCTTTTTAAATTGATCATTAAATCGTTTAATTAAGGTTTGTACATGCTAGTTTCCATGGCAGAGTTCAACATAAATATTCATTACTACTGGAGCTGCCAGTTTGCTACGTTCCTTCCGGCGCACTCAGTGTCCGAATTCACTCACTCATTTCATTCACTCCTTCAAGTGGACTATATTAGTGAAGTAATATTAATATGAAATATTATGAACCACTTGCAAGGCGATCATTTGTGTTTATAAAGCATATACAGTTGTATTTTTCCAAGCGTTTCTCTAGATAAGACCCTTATTCCTCGTTTGGGATCGTTTAAAGTCCTTTGAAGCTGCACTGAAACTGTCATTTTGACCTTCAACCGTTTGGAGTCCATTGAAGTCCACCATATGGAGAAAAATCCTGGAATGTTTTCATCAAAAACCTTAATTTCTTTTCGACTGAAGAAAGAAAGACATGAACATCTTGGATGACATGGGGGTGAGTAAATTATCAGGAAATTTTAATTTGAAAGTGAACTAATCCTTTAACTTCAACTCTGTTTCAGTGTTATTTTAACACCCTGTAGTGTGGACACACATGAACACTGAGTTATTTTTAACACTGGAGATGCTGTGCATCATTTGTGTATTACTCTATTTTCTTCCTCGTTTACATGTTTCATTTGAATGTGCTAGAGAATGGAGAGTCTGTGTGCAAACTGTATTTCCTTATCACGACAAAATCTCTGGTGTTAAAACACTGCTCTGTGTCTCCTGGAATCCACTCTACAGAGTGTTAAAAACTAACTGAAGCAGTGTTACAGTTAATTAAATAATGAAGTGATAATTGAACATTAGTGATGAGCGTGCTGTTAAGAAGCAGAATCACTGAAGGAAAGATGAACAAGCTCCTGCTTCATTCAGACAGACACACGCACATCATGAATCAGCGTATGAATCTTAACAATGGAGACAGTCAACAAAAAGTTGAATGCAGCAATGCATGCTGGGTGCCACCATAGTACAAAAGTCCCAGAATGCATTGCAGCATGAATAAATTTGCTGAATGGTGTTACTTCTTTCTTCATTTGCTTTATTTTTGCTGTTGTTTTTGTTGTGACTTTTGAAGCCTGTTTTGTGATGATCAGAGTTCGTCTTTGTTTTATTGTCAGCATTGTTGAGATTCATATGCTGATTCTTGATGTCTGTTTGTGTCTTGATGATGCTGTAGTTTTAAGCTTCTTTTTGTGTGAATGATGAGTTAGACGATTCTTCAAAGTAACTAAGTTGCTGCTGAAACTCTTTTTGTAGTTTCACAGTGCTGCTAATGTAGAGTTCACATGTACTCAGATAATCCCACATTCATCTTGAAGTAAAACATGATCATGTCATTCAAAATTCACAATCATTCAGACAATATTAAGATCTTAAAGTCTAGTTGAGTTTGAATAATGAACATGTGAGTTGTTCTTACTTAGAGGGCGTTTAGTTAAGACACAGTGTAGGTTTATAGTACTGTTTCATAGTTTGCATTGATTTGTAATGTTAAGTCTGTGCATTACAATTGCATTCTTTTAGTATGGTGGATTTTTGTCCACATTTTTATATTAAAAGCTTATATATAATATGATTACTTGGGAATGTCATTGTTGTATCGCCAGAAGGAATCACGTCATACCCTGATTTTGTGAATCACTGCCACTGGTAGATCGTCCATTGAATGTGAATGCACTTTTCTTCCTCTTGACTGGAGCCTCAAACAGAGCTCTTAAAGCTCTCAGTAACCAGAGTCACCTGACTTCACTAATGAACTCAACTCTCATTGTTCAGTTCAAACAGAAACAGAGAAACACAAACATGAGGCCTGTCCAAATACCCACACTTGCAGTCTTGACCACTAGAAATAACTAGAGAGAGGTAGCAACAGGTGACACTTCACAGTTAATACTGAATCAAAACATGTTAACACATCATTTGTAATTGAAAGGGTTTAATGACAATATCTGGCTATATGGTTACGCTTTAAATAGATAAAAGAGAAGCAAAGAACAGACCCCAAGAAAAAGAGACAACAGTTAAAATCTTCTTTTATTCCTTCCTTGATCATGTGACTGAAACCCAAACGTGAAACATTCAAAGTGACCAATCAGCAGATTACAGCTTCCTCCACCGTACTAAAGGTGTGACAGTTACAGTCAGCCCTGATGTACACACTTCCTGTAGGGGGTTAAAACAGGAAAAACAAAAATCTTTGTTGATTTTCATTCTTGTACATTTTAACAACACTGTAAGTGTGTCCCGTTGGGTGATCAAACGTTCTACACACACTTGAACGCTCAAGCAGACAAATGGACAAGAGAAAGTGTGTGTGGACAGTCCCGTACATGAAGATGAGAGAGATGAAACACGAGTTTCAATATTTTAAAATATAAAAGCTTCATGGAGGTTCATATTAATATAGACTAATACTGACTGACACAGACGTCAACATGCAAATAAAGGGACAGAGGTGGACAAACACACAAATATAGAGGAAGTGAATATGATATGGGGGTTTTGAGAAATAAACAAATGATGTGAAAATGAGGTGATGAAAGAGGGATGAGAGCAGATATAATGATCACACTGTTTAAAGCTGCAGACAGAAACATCAGACTCAGGACAGAAACACACGACCTCTAAAGTAAGAACAACTCACATGTTCATTCTTCAAACACAACTAGACTTTGAGATGTTAATATTGTCTGAATGATTGTGAATTTTGTTTTTCTGCTATTTTTAAATGACATGATCATGTTTTCCTCCAAGATGAATATGGGATTATCTGAGTTTTTCACTGTGTTTCTTCCTCAGAAATGGAGAAAACTCTATATTTCATTCTTCTTCTCATTGGTGAGTGTGTTTGTTGTTTTATTGATGGTTTATAGTTTCATCAGGTTTGACTCTGTTATGAAAAGCATTAAATCAAACCCTCTCTTTCACAGCTCTCTGCTCCGTATCTGAATGTGTTCAGCGTCAGTATCACTTTATAAACGTGACGAAGAACTGGACTGAAGCTCAGAGATACTGCAGAGAGAATTACACAGATCTGGCCACCGTTGACAACATGAACGACATGAACGAGGTGAAGAGTGTGAGTGATAATCCTCATGACTATGTCTGGATTGGGCTGCAGAGGACGGGTGTTGATAAATGGCAGTGGTCTTCAGGTGATCCTGCGCTCTATCTGAACTGGGGACCTGAACAACCAAATGGTGGAGATGAGGAGTGTGCTGTGATGAGGAATGGACAATGGCATGATTTGTCATGTAGCAACAGACAGACTTTCATCTGCAACAACAGTGAGTTCAGCTGTTTAAAATTATTTAAAACTTAAAATTAGAATCTATTTAATTACAATCTATTTACAAGCTATTTAAAATTACTATCAACTTCTGATTAGAAAAAACACACTTCAACTGATGCCTTAAAGGGTTAGTTCACCCAAAAATGAAAATTATGTCATTTATTACTCACCCTCATGCCGTTCTACACCTGTAAGACCTTCGTTCATCTTAAGAACACAAATTAAGATATTTTAGTTGAAATCCGATGGCTCCGTGAGGCCTCATAGGGAGCAATGACACTTCCTCTCTCAAGATCCATAAAGGTACTA
Organism: Culter alburnus; assembly: GCA_028476615.1. Lineage (NCBI taxonomy): Eukaryota > Metazoa > Chordata > Actinopteri > Cypriniformes > Xenocyprididae > Culter > Culter alburnus. The sequence goes on from JAOTNS010000429.1 coordinate 41,334, forward strand.
AAAACATATTTAAATCAGTTCATGTGAGTACAGTGGTTCAATATTACTATTATAAAGCCACGAGAATATTTTTGGAGCGCCAAAAAAACAAAATAACTTATTTAGTGATGGCCGATTTAAACACACTGCTTCAGGAAGCATCGGAGCACAGATGAATCAGTGTGTCGAATCTGCTGTTCGGAGCGCCAAAGTCACGTGATTTCAGCCGTTGGCAGTTTGACACGCGATCTGAATCATGATTCGACACACTGATTCATTTATGCTTTCTTACGGGTGTGGAACAGCATAAGGGTAAGTAATAAATGACAGAATTTTCATTTTTGGGTGAACTAACCCTTTAATGTTTAATATCTTCATCACAAAGGGTCAGCACCACCAACATCATACCCAGTCAACAGTTTGTCTCTCAGTGATGTAAAAGTGTAACCTCACAGCGCTCTCACTGTGTGCTCATACTGTGGTCACAATGTGAGATCACCCCAGCTAGAAATGTTATTGCTCAAAGCACTGAACATTACAATAATAATGAACACAAACAACTTACAGAGCTTTACTTGTTCCACCTGACTGCTGCAGATTTATTTTGGTGTCGATTGTGTTGAAATAGAAACGCTCCAGGTAGAGCCCACGGGTTTCCATCTCATATTATAGTTACTCATGAGTGAACGCAGCAGGAGCTCATTGTTTTGGTTCAGGAGGAACTGTTAAAGGCGCTGCTGTTTGTTTTTGGCTCTCGGTGACTGAGTCTGTCTAACCTGTATAACCTTATGAACGCTCTGATGACGAGTGATGCAGGTGCATATGCATGATTATCAGAATTAAAACAACACAAGAATTTTTTCCCCCCAGGTAGGCTAATTATTTTGCCTAGATAATTTATTTCATTTGTACAGAGCCCCTAAAGGGACATGGTGGTGGAAAAAATCAAACTTTTTTCTTTTTTCAAAATTTTTCTAATATTTTGCGTTCTCTGACAAAACCTGTTGTGAGTTCAGACAAACACTTCCTGATTAATTTCCCTCAGGCAGTGGTTCAGACAGCTCTGTACATTAAATGGAGCAGTTAATAGAGTTTGACTCTGAACTGAGACTGAAATATAAAGAAATATGTTCAGTGTTTAGTTCAAGACACGGTTTTGACGTCAGTGAAAGACAACTGAACGGATAAGTTCAGTAAAGTTGGCAACATATTCACAGATTCAGATTTTCTGGATCAATAACTTGTAAGTTTTTTATGAGAATTTTTTTTTTTTATAATGTAATAAAATCAATAACATCACTGTAACACACTGTACTATCATCAAATTCAGTTCACACATCACTGTTCTCCTGCTGGTCAAACAGTTTGATAAAATGTGATTTTTGCATGATTTGCTTGATTTTTTTTTATTATGCAATTGTAGCAGTTTCACTCTGGTTGTGTTTTGTTGTACTAAATGAAGACAGTACGGGTGGAGCAGGTCTCACGATGTTTTATTCTGAAGAAGCAGGTCTGCAGAAATACACAGAGCACAATTGATTTTTTTTTTTTTTTTTTTTTTTTTTTTTTTTGTTTGGGATACACGCCTCTCCCTTTCAGTGGTCCATACAGCATGGAGAAAGCTAGTAAGCAAAACCAATGTCGGTAAAACATTCAAAATACAATTCACTGCGTTACATTTCATGACATCACCGTCTTACATTACACTTAAACATTATTTATCTCATGAAATTAATCGATGATATTGTTTACACTTAGAGAAATGTCCTTACATGAGAGGAATGAAAAATGAGAGAAAGCACAACCGACCTCATCAATAGCAAATGTATTTCTAAAGATGGCGCTGTTCACACATCGCACGAGGTATTGTGTGCGTCACCAATATGGCCCCATAAAATATTCTGCATTAACGGTTCCTACTAGAATTAATGTTACGTTATGCATATGCATATTTTATATATATTATATATATAATATATATATATATATATATATATATATTCATAAGACTTTTTAAGACCTTTTTTAATACCACCTTACATTAAATTTAAGACCAAACCTGCGATGGAAACACACACACACACACACACACACACACACCACAGGTTTTGTGAATTGTGGGACTTTCCATAGGCCGCAATGCATTTTATACTGTACAAACCGTACTTCCTATCCCCCTACCCTACCCCTACCCTAAACCTAACCATCACAGGAACCTGTGCATACCTTATTTTCTCACAAAAACACCATTTAGTATTTTTATAATTAATTTACATTGTGGGACCGTGGCCGTCCCCACGATGTAGGTGAACTCAGGTTTATATTACATCGTGGGGACATTTGGTCCCCCAATGTAATATAAAACTCACCACACACACACACACACACACACACACACACACACACACACACACAATATATCAGGCATGTGATCAGCTAGAGATAAAAAAGCAGGAAAGTCTGACCCTGCACCCAAGCCACGCCCCGGCACCTTTTTTTTTTTTTTAATATTATATTTATCACATTAAAAGATATGCCATATATTTTTATAATGCATATTATGTTCTGTAAAATTAAAAAGCAGCATTTAATAATCATGATAATAATTATATATATTAAATGTTAATAGAATTGTTATTATAAAGTACCTGAGAAAAGTTTGGAAACAATTATTGATTTTGAATAAAAAAATTAAAGTCAAAAACTCCCTTCTGCTCACCAGGGCCGCATTTATTTGATCAAAAAATGCAGTACAAACAGCAATTGTGAAATATTCTTACAAATAAAAAAAAGTTTTCTGTATTTTATAAAAATTTTTTATAAAATGTAATTTATTCCTGTGATCATTTTCAGCATCATTACTCCAGTCTTCAGTGTCACATGATCCTTCAGACATCATTCTAATATGATGATTTGCTGCAAGAACATTTTCTAATTATTATCAATGTTGAAAACAGTTGTGCTGCTTCATATTTTTGTGGAAATTGTGATATTTTGTTAGTTTTCTTTGAAAAAGTTCAATGAACAGCATTTATTTGAAATTATTACATGTATTTATCCAATATATTATTTATTAAAGCATTTATTAAATAGAATTATTCTGTAACATTTGTAATGTCTTCACTCTTCACTCACTTTATCACTTTAAAGTATGACGAATTAAAGTATTAATTTTTCTGTTTTTTAAAATCCTACCACAAATGTTTAAATTGGATTTCCACAAAAATTAAGCAGCAAAAAACTGCATTCACATAACACTGATAATATAAATAGTGAATGTTTCTTGAGCAGCAAATCAACATTTCTGTAGAATTAAGAGCATTTCTGAGAAGTTTTATACATACGGGCCCTGACTCCAATTTCAAATGATTATGACTCTTAGATTGTGTTTCCAATTAGAAATTAATCATTAGTTATGCATTAATTTAGATATTTGATGATTCTGGGTATCCCATATTAATTCTTATCACTGTTATAATATCAAAGGTGAAAACTGGCAGAATGGTAAGTTATTGAACTAATATTCATTCATTATACTGGCAGATACATAGGCTACTATTTGCACCTCAGTATTGTAAATTAACAGCATGCAATAATATCAGAGGGTAAATTATTTTATCATTAGCCTATTAAACACTCGTTAGGCAATTTACTTCCACTTTTAGAACATTTTCTTAATTTTTATTGAAAATAAATGAAAAGGAAGAAGAGCGAGCTCGGTATAAGGAAGATTTGAACCCAATCAATCGCATCAAAAGGAAATTCTCCACGCCCAACACCCCGCTTACACCACTAAAACCGTAAATTAGGTGCATTGTTTCTAACCTTGTGGACTCGCTGTGATTGCACTCAGGGCGGGTCTATGTTCAAATGTCAGTGTCTGTCAACATTTGTGGGCCGGGGCTGTGGCTTTTGTGACGTCACACTGCCAGGGATCTGGAAACGGCTTGTTCTGAGACACTGCTTATGATTTATGGGGATTAAAAAAAAAGGAGTGGGTGGATTTTTATCACTATAGGTTGGTTGTGTACACACACTGCCAACACACATTTATGTCCATCACCATGCAAAAGTGAATTTTGCATAATAGGTCCCCTTTAAGTCAAAATTTCAGAATATTCTTAAGATCATTTCTGAGAAGTTTTATACATACTGGCCCAGATCATGGTTCCAATGAAGCGAATCAATTTTTGTTTTTGATTGCTCAAAGATTGGCCGAGATACAGCCTTTATACCAATTTCAGGTCAACCTTGTTAATTCATGACATCGTAACTTTTGAACAAAGATGAATAAAAAAAACCTGTTCAGTGATTTCTGTGCGACTCAGCCCAAAGATCATCTGATCAAAGTTTGGACAAAATTGGACAAAATTTAAAGGAGGAGTAGCGAAAAAAAGGAATACTGCACTTTTTTAAAAAATGGCTACTGTAACAGGCGGAGACTTGATGTAAGATGTTGAATACCATCAGCATGAAGAGACGAATCAGATGTACTAAATTTAATTTTTCTAGGACAAAGAGTACAAATGTTTGAAAAAAAAAAAACTTTACAGCTGCTGAAGCACTCAGATAACACAGACTTGTTCTCTTCTTCTCCTCTGTGTTGCTGCAGGTCTATTAATCTTCATTTACTCTACAGCACTTAATGCACCGCTCTATTCTGACAAATGTTTTGTCTGTCTGTTGCTACAGTTATCACTGTCAATCACAGCAATTTCAGGAGTGATTTGTGGAGCAATGGAGCAGATTCACTCCTGTAATTATATTTTTTTTTTGGCAGTTTTCATTCAATGAATGGAATTACAGTGTAGTTTGTGTTCGCTCACTATCTAATCCAGTGCAGTGTGCATTAGGTGAGGAAAACTGTGATAATATTAGTGATTCTCATTTCTTTAATCTTAAAACTGGCACCATTTTCAAGATAAATTGACAATATCTCTCTTTGTTTAAACCACCTCTGGTGTGTGATGATGAACTATATGAGTTTTATTTATTTATTTATTGTATTCTTTGCACTGTTCTGAACATTGATATTTTATGTTCAACAATAGATCTCTCAGTATTTATTAAGAGGTGATGAATGCACTGAAAATGCACTGCACTGAAAATAACTTTATCATGTTTTCATCTCTGTAATAATCTTTGTGTTGTTTTGATTTATTTATAAAAGTTGTCAGTAAAAAATAAAACTGTTGGATGATATTCTTCATTCTCTTTGACAAACAATCAAAGATAATGTGAATTACAGTATTTACACTGTTTTCTTCATTTTTAATTACAGTGTTCAGTGTTTATTATAAGCGGGTCAAATCCACAGTTCAGTTCTCACTTCATCATGAGACTTTTAAATAAATTACTCTTTTACTCCAGTAGTTTTTTTGGACAAGTCTTTCTTACTTTACTCACAATACATTTTTTGTAAAGTAATGTTTCTTTTACTTGATTATATTTTTTCAGTACTCTTTCCACCCTGATGATAGGTTTAAACTAACACTCATTCTGTTCACCTGTAGGTGTCGCTATTATCAAAATTATTATGCTACTTTTTAAAATCATCATGATGTTCACAAATGTTACTTCATGTTAAATCTTTAAAATAATCCTGAAGATATTGAGAAGATTCAATATATCATCAGCTGTAGAAACAGTCTTTGAATGACACGTGTTTCTGATGTTTCCACTGCTGCTCCTGTTCACATCAAACCATAAAACAGTGTGAGATAATGAACTTTTTTTTTTTTTTTTTTAATTTTTTTATTGTTTTTCTTAAAGTGAACACAGGACTCGTCTTTGTCAATCAGACGATGAACTGGAGAGACGCTCAGAGTTACTGCACAGAATCACATTGATCTGGTCAGTGTGAGGAACCAGAATGAGAATCAACAGCTTCAGAAGTTCATCAATGATAGTCACATATCTGGTGATGTCTGGATCGGTCTGTTCAGAGTCTCATGGCAGTGGTCAGATCAGAGTGACTCCTTATTCAGAGACTGGAGGTCTGGTGAACCTAATAATGTTGGAGGAAATGAAAACTGTGCAGCGGTCATTCATTTAGCTCCAAGAGAATGGAATGACGTCCCTTGCTACAACCAATATCCTTTTGTGTGTCATGAAGGTGAGCAGATCCTCACAAACACACACAATCCATCCATCACCTCCAGATATCTTAAAGGGTTAGTTCACCCCAAAATGAAATTTCTGTCATTAATTACTTATCCTCATGTTGTTCCAACTTTCATTCATCTTCAGAACACAAATAAAGATATTTTGATGACAGAATGCTGTCAGATTTCCTTCCACTGACTGCTTTTTTAACTTAATTGACACTTCAAAAACTCCATAAAGAGATCATAAAACTAATCCATATGAATCGGTTTAGTCCAAATTTTCTGAAGAGAATCAATCACTTCATGTGATGAACAGATTTCATTTAGTCTTTTACTCGCATGCAAACATTGATCAATGAACATAAAGAAGCTCAAACTAACATGTATAACGGACAAGAACAAACCTCTTCTGGAAACTCAAATGTGCCGAGTAACCAATGAGGCTCATTCTCATTGAGCTTCCAGAAGGGTTTGTTCTTTGTGTTATACAAGTTAGTTTGAGCTTCTGTTTATGTTCATTGATCAATGTTTACATGCGATTAAAAGACTAAATGAAATCTGTTCATCATAAGCGATCGATTCTCTTCAGAATTTGGACTAAACCACTCGACTCATTTGGATTAGTTTTATGATCTTTTATGGAATATATGAATTATGGAATTATGATCTCTTTATCTCAATGGAAGGAAATCTGACAGCATTCTGTCATCAAAAACATCTTTTTTTGTGTTCTGAAGATGAACGAAAGTCTTACGAGTGTGGAACAACATGAGGGTGAAGTAATTAATGACAAATTTAATTTTGGGGTGAACTAACCCTTTAAAGTTCAATGTCTGACATGACAAATTCCTCCACAGTGTTTGTTCTGCATGTTGTTTTTTGATCAGTCTCTCTAGTTTCTGCTTGTGTTTGTTTTTTGTGTCCAGATAAACTGATTCTGATCAAAGAGAAGATGACGTGGTCTGAAGCTCTGAGATACTGCAGACAGAATCATACGGATCTGGTCTCGGTTCATTCAGAAGAGATTCAGCGTCGTGTGATGAATGTGGTTAAACAGGCGTCTACTGAGGCGGTGTGGTTGGGTTTGCGTCACTCCTGCACTGTGGCCTCTGGTTCTGGGTGAGCGGACAGACCGTGTGCTATCAGAACTGGGCGATTGATGATTCAGAGAACTGTGATTCTGCAGTGAGATCTGGAGCAGTTCAGTCTGGAGGAGATCAGCGCTGGATCAGCCGTCCTGAGACTGACAGACTCAACTTCATCTGCAGCAGAAATGAAGAGTGAAGGATTCGTTTGTGCTGTTCTTTCACTTTCATTTTGCCTTGTTCTTTTTTTTTTTTTTTTTTTTATTGGCAAACACTTTAGTTCTGTTTTCATCAGATAATGTGCTTATATCAGTACAATGAAATTAATTTAAGAGTATAAAATACCAGTGTGCACTATATATGTTTTAAAGACCCCATGAAATCAAAATGAGTTTTCATCTGTTGCTTTTAGAAACATTTGGAAATTGCAGTCATTCTCTTCTGGAAAAATGGCTCAATATTTTTAACACAGACTGTTCAATCAAACACACTTACAGTCAACTAGACATTAGAAGATCATGATTCAAGGATTTGGCATAAATCATATTGACTATTTAAAAGAAAATCAAAGTAAAGCACAATCACATCAGTTGATTTCATGGGATCTTGGGATTCTGGTGGTGTGGATACTTTCTTCTACTCCGGTTTCTAGTCATAGCTTTACAAATTACTTGTTTAAAATGATTTTAAATGATTGTGAACATCTATATGTCTTAGTGAAATGAAATATGGTTTAATCTTAAAGAAAACTAAAAGTTGAGTATAAAGTTTCTTGCAACCTGTAATTCAACAACACCAGCTCAAATAAACTTCTTTACAAACAGCATTCTTGTGTTGTGACGTTTATAAAACACAAACATATATACAATGTTAATAATAGAAATGTTGAATGACATTCTTTCAACTTATTTTTATTATCAGCTCTACACAGTAAAATCCCCAGAGTTAAATCAGCTCAGGGTTCATATTGTTCCTCTCTAAATAGTGTTAAAGTAACACTGCAGAAAAATATCACGTTATTCCAAGTGCCACATGACAGATTTGAAGAGCCACAGGCAACTTTACCAGCTCAAATTTTTATGTAACATGTGTAAGTGTAATAATATTCATTGTGTTGAAATGAAGATAGTGTAAGGAAAGGAGCAAAATTAGCTCAAATTAAATAATTAATTTATAGGGAATTATAAAGTGTCATTTAGTTTACGACCGAGCAACTGAATCGTCCAGCGTTCATTTGCTCGAGCCGTACTCAGCTCCTGTAGCAGGTATGATATCCTCAATCGTGAAAACACTGATTAGAGCGCGGTAACTTTAAAATCGACAGTTTAAGACATTAAATAATACAAGCACATAATACAAGACACTTTCTTCTAAAATCTACAAGAGACTTTATTTATTCTAACACAAACACACACACATATTCATACACATTGCAGAAAGAAAGGAAATGAGAGAGAAAGAGTTTTAAGAGAGAGAGTGATATGATGAGCAGGATTTATAGCAAAACATGCACTTCAAAGATCTGACCTGAACGAACCACGAATCATTAATTTAATGTACCAGTTCAGCTTTAAAATCTGGAGGTACTTGCTTGAGTCGACTTAAAATGTGAATCGTGCAGAGAAGGGTTTTCCAAGTCGATGATCTGTTGCAGGGTCTTACAGGTCCAGATGGTAGTTTGGTAAAACCCAATCACGTTTGAACTTGCAGGCAAAATGAATGGAAGTCTCTTTGTCGTGGCTGAAGTTAAAGTTGAAGCGGCAAAAGTCGTTGGTTGAACTTTGCGGAAAAACTTAGAACGCAAGACTCTCAACGGGACAAGGATCGGCGTTGACTACTGGCTGCTTTATTAGTGCAGAATCAAACAAAAGATGTGCAGACAGGCACCATAAACAAAAATAAACACTCCAAAATCACAACAGCAAGTCTCCAGGAGTGTGGCAGCCAGTAGTCCTTCTCTCTCTCGCTCGCTCCTGTTTTTCCTGGCGTTAAATACTCTCTCCACACCAATTACTGCAACAAGAGACAGGTGTTTGTTATTTGCGCTTAACCCACTCATTCACCGCGCATCTCTTGACGCTCTCCCCCGCTGCAGCGTTCGCTGAACCACGCCCCCTTGCCACATACCCCCACCGCCCGACTCAGGCCAGGGAGCCATCCGGCCTGAATTCCCGTCCCAGGAGATAATAGCGGAGGGTGAAGACAGCCCACCTGATGGCCAAACACTCCTTCTCCACGGTGCTGTACTTAGTCTCTCTCTTAGAGAGCTTGCGACTAATGTACAGCACCGGCCGTTCCTCCCCCTCTATCTCCTGGGACAGGACAGCACCCAGCCCCCTGTCCGACGCATCAGTCTGCAACAAAAAAGGAAGAGAGAAATCAGGAGAGTGAAGCAACGGCCCGCCACACAGAGCAGCCTTTACTTGGGTAAACGCCTGCTGGCACGGCTCCGTCCATTGGACCGTATCAGGCGCTTCCTTTTTAGTAAGATCAATCAAGGGGCTGGTGAGGTCCGAATAATTAGGTACAAACCTTCTATAATATCCCGCCAGCCCCCCAAAAACTGTCTTACCTCCTTTTTGGTCTTGGGCGTGGACAGGTCGCAACTGCTGCAGTCTTATCATTTGGGGACGCACATGTCCATGCCCCAAGTGGAAGACCCCAGATACTTACCTCCACGCGCCCCCAATCGCACAACTTTCTTCGGGGTTGGCCTGTGCCCGGCGCCTCCCCTCAGCGACCTCAGACTGCCCTCAAATGCTGCCATATCCGCTGCCATCATACTAAATATAATATCATCAGATAGGCAGCCGCCATATGCCAGCATGGCCGTAAGCCCTGTCCTCACCGCTGAAATGTAGCCGTGCCCCGAACACCCGAACGGAATGTTTTTGGGTGTTACAAACGTTGCATGAAAACCTGTTTTTTTCTCAGGATAAACGAGACAAGGGGAAAAATCCCCATACCGAGCCGGTCCCCCAAGCAATTCGTCAACCCGTGGCATTGGATATGCTCCAAATTTCGACACAGCAATTCACCCTTGCTAAAATCCAACAGACCGCAACTTGCCCGTCCTCTTAGGACCAAAACTATCGGGCTCACCCAGTTACTGTTGGATTCTTCTATTACCCCCATTTCAGCATCGCACCTAATTCTTCCTGAACCTACTTTTTTTGCTTTGTTTTCATGATCTATACGGCCGGCTTTGCAATAAAACTTCCCCAAAGCCGGTTCTGTCCCCCCCTTCGATATGGTGCTTAAGGAGTTTGTTGGGTAGGATTAGGGGGAGAAAACATGTCCCGCAACGCCGCCTGTAGGTTTTTGGTTTTTTTTAAAATCAATGATGGCCTGGTTAGGGCAAGAGGGTGATTCTTCCCCCCTGGGTTCCCCCAAGCCGAGAGATTGTTTTTTTGTTCATAATTCCTTTCGGGTCCCCATATCATCCTCATCACGCTTAATCACCATCGCCAAGCATCCACTGATATCTCCCTCCCTTGCCATTTTGTTTTTCAGGACATTGGGAGGTGTGAAAAAATAAAATCTGAACTTGCTCCTTCTCCTCCTATCTGGAAGCGGATTTACATCATAATTCGGCCCCCTCCAATTGCCGGTGACCCCCTCAAAACGTCCCCCCCCCCTTGCACTTTTTTCAAGACTTTTTTTGACGGCTGTTACCTTTTTGGGAGTAATTACAATCACATATTCGGAATACACGGTCCCCTCCCGTTGCCAAAATTTTTTAACGCCCGATTGGTTCCCCTTTTATTCGAGCCCCCCCCCGCCCGGGGTTCCCCCTGTTTGGTCCCTTGAGGCCCTGTTAACCGAAATTCTCCATAGAGGAGGCCGCCCCCCAAAAAGTGGTTTGTGTTTTGTTTCTCAGGTTCCAGAAATTTTCCGTTATTTTAGACTGAGAAATGTTTCCTTCCGTCCCCCAAATGTCTCCCTCTTATGACCGTCCAGCCGCCCCTGGTCTGGACGGCCATAGCGCCAACCTCCCGAAGGGGGGAAACCCTTGGAGGCCCTTGGCGGACCTCCTCGCCACGCGAACCAAACAGGGGTGTCCACCATCATGTCCCCCCCCTAGATTTTTGTTGGCGTCCCCCCTTTCCGTTTACAATTCATTGTCCCCCTTTGCAGCGTGCAATTTAAAAAACGTTTCGCCCAGCGTCCATTTTGTTGGGGTGAAAGACCCGCTGGTCCCCGGAATTCGAGTTGTAATTCCCAATAATTCCCTAAGTTTTCCCGCGTAACGGCCGTCGACATAAAAAACCCCGTGGCCCCTTCAATTCAGTGTTCATTTACCTTAAGGAAAATCCCCCCCGGGAGAATTTAAAAAAACATGCGTCCGCAACCCTTAGGCGGAAATGTTGTGCCGGAAGAGCCACTGCTTTCTGGATATTGTTTGTTTGCGATAACCACAATGAACCCCTATGCAAACGATGTCCCCTTTTTGCTTGAGCGCTCTAATGGCCCGATGAGGTCCCATTGGCCATTACCTTCCCTCGACAGGGGACCCCCTTCTTAATTGGTAGGGTGGCGCCAAAAAGGCCGCTGTTTTGGGGTGGCCGGTTGGGTTTTTTTAACAACTGACATTCACGACAGCCCCGCACCTTTTCCCTGCCACCATTCCCCCTCGTGATATTGCCGCCCCCCTGCCCCCCAAAAAAAACGTGTCATGGTACGATTTAGTATCGTGCGTTCCCCTGCCCCTAAATGAACCACCATTGGATTAGAATGAGAGGAACTCGTAAAACTAATAACTGTTGTGTAATCCTTCCCTTTGTCCCTGAGATCTTTGGATCCCTCGATAACAACCATCCCTTTTAATTATTTTGCAAAATTAAATTGAGTTAGGAAGTGGCTTGTCCCAGTATGGGGAGAGGCCTTGACCCCGCCGTCCCCGATGGTCCTGGAACCTGTGTTTCAACGCAACGTTTTGTTTTAGCGTCCCTCAACGGACAACACCACAAAACAACAACACCCAAAAACAAAACAAAATAAAAAAAAAAAAACAACCCCAAAAAACAAACAAAAAAACAAAACCAAACTCTTCAAATAAAAAAAAAACAAGAACCACCAATCAACAAAACCAACAAAAACAACTAAAACCCAAAAAAACAAAAAACCAGAACAACACAATCACAAACCAAAACAAAAAAACCACACACAAAAAAATCCCACCCAACACCCAACAATAAAAACAAAAACACAAAAAAGAAAACAAAAATGGGTCCCAAAACAAAACATCCCTCCACACAACAAAACCCAAACCAAAAACCAACCAAACGAACAAAACAAAAAAAAAAAAACACACAAAAAAACACCAAAAAACACCCCAAACAATACCCACAAAACCAACACCAAAAAAAAAACCCAAAAAACAAAAACCAAACACCACAAAACCCACAAAAAAAACTCACAACAACAACAAAACCAACAGCCCCAAAAAAAACCAAACCCAAAATCCAAAACAAAACAAAAAACCAACAAAACCAAACCACCCAACCAACAAAACAAAAACCCCCATCCAAAACAAAAAACAAAAAAACCAACCAACAAACAATCAAAACCCCAAAACACAAACAACACAAAACCAACCAAACACCAACAAACAAACAATCAAACAAAAACCAAAAAAAGGCCAACAATACAAACAAAAAAACAAACAACAACACCAACAAACCAACCCACAAAACCCAAAACCCACACAAAAACACCAACCAACCAAAAAAACTCCAAAAACCCGCACAACCACCAACAAAAAAAAAAAAAAACAAAACAAAAAACTACCACAAAAACACGAAACCACAAAAATGAAACCCACAACAAAAAAAAACCACACAAACACCCAAAAAAAAACAACAAAACAATCAAACCCAGCAGAAAAAAACAGAAAACACACATCAACAAAAAACACAAACCAACAAACACAACA